>OY720456.1:12897609-13202609 GCA_963082715.1 Harpalus rubripes | reverse complement strand
GGTTAATTAATAAAATCTATCGTCTTATTATAATAATGTGTAACAATCTCCATGATTACGAAGATTCAAATTATTTTCCTTTCAAAATTTACTTCACTGTTATGGTTTCAAAATCACAATCGTTAAAATAAAAATAAATATTGTTCGTAAATGGATGAATTAGTTCCATATAAGAATGGTAGGACTTATTGGTGATTAGTTTTGGAAATGGTTAATAATAATAGATATTTCGCCTGGCTACTGTGCGATATGTGAGCCTCTCGATTCTCACACATACTTCTCATATTTTCTGCTAGATCTTCTCATATCATTAAACGTTTCCAAATTCTTAGTTTGAACCTTTACCTAAACCGTCCCAAATTAACATTAATGCATTCAAAAAATGTAGAGCCGACTCCCACAAACAATGCACGCAAGGCGGCCGTTGTCCGTTCCCACCGAGGCTGAGTTTGGCGAAGATTCACATCATCTAACAGCATCACATGCCTAAACCCAAACCAAACACTTTAATATCACGCCCGAATTCGCCAAACTCTAATAATAACAGCTCGCGTTCTCATAGGTAGCAGACGCATAGCATACCAGAAAGAGTAGCTACGTATTCCGCACAGTAGGCAGTTTTTCTCAGAGGTCTCAAAGGTCGGAGTCATAGAATACGTTTATCTCGATATTTGAAGCCTCTTGAATTTAGTGAATCCCTTTTCAACCTTCGAAATAAACGATCGAGATTAATATTTCAAACCGCTTTACAGGCCTATTCTACTAAAAAAATATGTATCGTTACGAGTCGTTACCAGGCGACATGCAGTTATAATAACGATTTTTGCCAAAACCCTATTCTACTAATTTATTTATCGTTACGTATCGTTACTTATCGTTAATTTATGTCATTTATGAACGACAAGTTCACATGCCTCGTTGAAGTCGTAAAGTCGGATATATTTTGAAAACAAAAGTAAAAATGGCTGAGAAGATATTTTATTAATTGTAGCTGAACAAGATTATTATTATATTATTACATTTTTTAATATGACATTTTATATAATCGTCCTTTTACTGTACCGGAGGAAAATTTGAGATTTTTTTTTGATGAGTAAAGAAGCATGTAGAAATTTATTTACGCAAATATCACCATATATGAGGAACTCGTTGAAGTGATGGTTTGCCAAAAAAATCTAGATTATTTATAAATTATTATTTATGCGTATTACATTATATATGAATGCGCATAAATATTTTGTTTTCAATTCAGATGATGGCTGCTTTGCATTTTTGTGCTCATGGAGAAGCTATCATAATTCAGTAACAAAGGAGGATATCAGTATGGTATTAAGTCAATCATTAATAATCATATCATTAATAGAAATCTGCAATATTATTGTTGATCATTTTATAGACATATACCTATATCAAATTTCATACGGCGCAAGTAGATATGGAGCGTGTAAACTGTAAAACGTGGGCAAGAATAATGAATAATTCTATGTACGATGAAAATTTCAAATTTGAATCAATGTCAAATATGAATTGAAAAACAAATATAAATTTGTTCTGTCAAAATCAACATGAAGTTAGATATTATCGTTAAACTTATCATAACGATAACTCGATAACGATATGATTAGTAGAATACCTTTTTGGCATTTGTCGTTATTAAAGTCGTTCAACCAAATGCTTAGCGACAGTCGTTTGGTAACGATATCGTTCTACATATTTTTAGTAGAATAGGCCTGTTAAAATGTCAAGTCAAGCCTGTAATAAACAGGCTTGGAGTTATGAAGTGGCTTAACTTCTATCGAAATAAACAGTGAAGCTCCAAATAATGTAACTAAGCGTGTGCACATCTGCAATATGTTGGAGTGTTACTAAATTCATATCATTTGTTGTTTATTTGCATTTTACCTCATTTTATAAAAGTAGCGACATAAAACTTAGTAAAGTTGATCAAGTGATGAAGAAACAAATATGTTTTAACGTTTTTGACAGAGAAGACAAATAACTAAATGACAATTTTTAGATTTTATAAGTTATATATCCACCATGAAATTAGATTATATTCCTCTCCCTGTCTGTCTGCATAATCTAATATATAACTATCTTTTTTTGGTTGATACGAATTTAAAGAAGATTGAAAATAACTCAATCCTATTTCTATCCTCTAAGATAAACCTATAGGATTTTGCAAGTATAATATACTTGAAGCCGCTTGAATTGTCGAGATAAACGTAGTCAGTGAAGCTTCAAATAATGTAACTACGCATGCGCAAAATGTTGCAGTGTTACTAAATTCATATCATTTGTTGGTTGTTTGCATTTTACCTCATTTTTAAAAGTCGCGACGTAAACTTAGAATAATTATCCAAAAACGAAATATTTGAAGTGATGAGGAAACAAATAATTTTTTAGTGATTTTGAAAGAGAAAGCAAATAACAGCATGACAATTTTTATATTGTGGGGTTATATATCTAGCATGAAATTAGCTCATATACCTCTCTCTATCTAGCTGCATAATCTAGTATGTAACTATCTTTTTCTAGACGATATGAATTGCAAGACGATTGAAATATTGAAAATAACTCATTCCTATTTTCTATCCACTGGTGTAAACCAATAGGATATTTCAAGTCATAATATACTTGAAGCCGCTTAAATTTTCGAGATAAACGTAATCTTTAACATATTGCTATAGATAGTAAATAAAGTAGATAAAGTATAATTACTGGGTCAAAACTGTTATGGGGAGTTTTACTTCGTGGTTTACTTTTGTACCACAAATAATTTGAAAGCACTAACAATAACTCAATACAATGCAAAATAAAATTATAATTCCATCGACATGAAGGTTAAGGTTACAATGTAATATGATATTTATACAAATTTATGTCGATAAAACAAAAAAGAAGTAGAAATTTTTACAAGAACTGTCACCTACCAGTGACCAGAATACGAGCTAATGTTTAAATTAATATATCAATATAAAATATAAATAAAATTTGTAATTTATTAGTCATATAGTAAGTGCAACTTAATTATTTATATTTATTATGACAGTTAGACATATTTTAAATGATAAATTTGTTCAAAAAATTTTATGGGCTATAAATTTAAAGACCAAAGAGTTACGACTAAATATGGAAGTCCATATGGTTCATTATAATAAACAGAAGTAAAAAATATAGAAAAAAAAACTATCTCACTGTTCATTCCATTATAAATTACATATTGTGCTAGATAATAATATTTAAACAATATTTATGAACGAAAATTAAAGTGCAGTAATCACGGATCATCAAAAATAAAAATAGAGTAGAGAAGCCTTTCCTTACAAATTACTTTTTGAAGCGCTTGAGTTATCATTTTTTCTCATCAGATTTTCAAATAATTCTTCCCCCGTAAATATATTGTAATATATTCGAAACCGCAGTCAAGAGCATCCATACAACTTCCAGTTGGCAGTTGGCATTTAGGCCGGAGGGTGTTCCACGCACTACCAAACAGTAAATCACTGTCCACGACTTGAGCGCGAACAAAAAAAACGCGAGGCCGTATTGAATTGTAAAGTGGCGTTTGCAGTGTTTAGATTTGATTCGATTGGAGGAGATAAGATGCCGAGAAGGACGAAGGACTTGCAGGAGACGCCCCGGGCAGCCACATGCGAGCTCACGCCCTTCGATCCAGGAAGGGAAGGAAGGAAGGCCCTTCTAGCCCTAGTCCTTGATTTCCAGATGCTGGATTCCGGACTTTTTTACAGGAAAGTGAAATGTGGAGTATGTTCGAACAAAGTTTTTTGTAGGGAAGATTTTATAGACAACCTTATTGATTGAACTGTATCTTGATACTGCTAGAAATATATTACTAGCTTTAGGAAATGATTCAGTAAAATATTGTTTCTGATTTAGAACATAAAATTCTGAATTATTAGCAAAATTTAAGAATTTTGGTGACCTAGTAAACTTAATTTAAAAACCTGATAAAAATAGATGTTTTAATAAATGAGCGTCGAGTTAGCTATCAAATATGACTCATAAAATATATACAGGCAGTCCCAAGACGAGCTTACGCTATGGTTATTTTAAAAACTATTCAATATTATTTTACGAAATTTGGTATCAAGGGGTTTTCCGACATGTTCGTTTTAGCTAAAATATTTTCAAAACAGTAACACTTAAGGTTTAACCGGAAGTAAACCCTAACTTTCTTATTTTAAATGGAATGCTATATTTTTTATTTTACCATTGAATTAAGCAAAAAATTTTACATATGAAACCATAAAAATAATTTACTTATGATCAACCAATTTCGGCGTATAATTAAACTTTTTTGATTTTTTCTCTAATAACGACTCCTTTTTTATTACTCTATATCTCGAGAATGGAAACGAATTTCTATAATCTGTAAAAACAGTTTTATAAAGAAAGCTTTTGTTTGCAATAATATAAATTAATAATCGACAAATTTTTAAAAATTATAATTTCTACGTGAACGTAAAATTGAAGTTTATAAAATTCAAAAGAACTCATTTTTTACCTTCCGTCACCTTTAGGTAAGGAAGGTATTGTCTTTGGTCAAAAAATTCGATGATGAGTTTTTAATCAATAAGCACGTTTTAGGGTCCCTAGAATACGAATTTACTATTTTTACGATGATGTCTGTATGTGTGTGTGTGTGTGTGTGTGTGTGTGTGTGTGTGTGTGTGTGTGTGTGTGTGTGTGTGTGTGTGGATGTGTGTGTGTGTGTGTGGATGTGTGTGTGTGTGTGTGTGTGTAACAAAATTTTCGTCTGCGATAACTCTAATACTACAGTTTCAAAAATTATAATTTTTTCGTATACTTCTTCGTTACATCCATATGAAGAGCTGATTAGATTTTGGTTACAATTGGTCAACCGGAAGTACCATCATTTGAAGATTTTAACAGTTTTTCTTGAAAAAACTATGTTAAATATCATTTTTTCACATTTAATGTTATTATAAATATTAAAGAATATTTTATTCTCTATACGATTTGACTGCATTTTATACTTAATATTAAATGGATATAGAGTTAAAAAATTATAAAGAAATTAAATTTCATAAAGTAGCTATAGCTATGAAAACAGCTACTATATTAAGAAAATTCTGATTGAAAGATGTCAGTGTCAAGTAAAATTAACATAGTGTGTTTGACATAATTTTACTGAAATATAGGATCTTTTGCTTTCTGTATGGAATTTGTATAAAATACATACAACTGCTTTAAGGTAATGTACAAGAAATAATAATAATAAATCTTTTATTTCCGCAGATACATTACACTGTATATAGAAAACGTCACAAAATAATAATTTAAGACATAAATTTTCTGTATGAAATTTGCATAAAATACATGCAGCTGCCGGAAGGTAATGTACAAGAAATAGAATATTTAGCAAGGAACTTTCCGTATGAAATTTGTACAAAATACATAGAACCATAGAACTGACGGAAGGTAATGTGCTGGCCACATCAGATTTTTTTAAATGTAACACACCATTTCTTATTATGTAAATTAATTCTTCGTTAAAAAATAAGGGTAGTTTATGTTGCATCTCCTATGTTGAAAGTTGATAAATTTTTAGTAAAATTGAAAATATTTAAATTGCATTTATTTGCATTAGTTATTAAATTTAATTGTTTTACGTAACCTTTGGCAATGTACATTTTTGGCATCTTTTACTTTACGCCCGCATTTACTTTGCTATTTGAACAAACGAAAGACTAAAGTGACCACTTTAGTCTTTCAAATAAATTTAGCTTAGTATTACTTACAAGGTTACTAAAAAAATCAGGCGGGGTATTTGAAAACGTTAAGGAATAACCGATCTCAGACAAACCATTGTCTTCGATCGGTAAACTGTCCTTATCAAATTTAATGAAAAATATCTCAAAAGTTCACATTTACATTTTTTTTTTTTTGGTACAAATATGTCATCGTCATTACCGATATCTGCGTACAAAGCAGATTGGCACACCCAGCAATGGGTAATATGCCTTGATGATATATATAATTTATTTTTTTACAGTTTAGAAAATAAATACATATTTTCAGAAAAAAAATGTAGAAGAATACCCCATTATTAAATATCGTCCTTCAATTATTATTCTTGTATGCATATTTATATTATAATTGAGAAATTATTAGATATATTTCGCGTGACTACAAAAGAATACCAGTAGCTGAAATAAATGTTAACAAACAATTCTATCTTTAAATTAATTCAACTCAACCTACCCCAATGTAATTTAAAAATATTTATGTTAATTCTTATACACGTTCATAAAAACTAACGAGAATAGTAGATAGAATTTATTTTTTGTCCTTCTATAATTCCCATCTATGTTGAAGAATGAAGAATTTAGTTGCCTTATTATAATTTCTTTGCACATAATTGGGAGAATTTAAATTTAGCACTCTGTTGTTTAACACCTTTTGGTGCATTTTCTTCCCGACCAAAATGTAAACACTTTTTCTGGCTAAAATCTAGCTCCAATTTTGAAATCTGATTTCAACAGAAAAGTACTAAAATTTAAAACAGAATAAAAGGCCATTCAAGTTTCTTACTGGAAACTTATTCTGACTTTCAAATTAACACCGAAATTATTTCCCACCAAATTAATACCGCAATGCCAACGTACATATAGGTATAAACGTCAATATACATATTTTGTTGGAAAATATAACGAAGTACTTGTGAGGTGATTTTTTTTGTTGTAATAATGTCATCCAAAAATTTAAATAAGTTCCCTTTCTTGTTTATATTTCCGCAAGTGTCAAAAATTTGAAAATATTTGGCTAAAATGTTTTTATGCAATAGCTGATATGCCTTCTAGTTTCTTTTCTACTTTTTTAGTCAAAAGAAATCTCTAAAAACTAGGATAGAATTTAGCCAAAACAAATGTAAAGCAGACTTTTTATTTTGTCCACCAAGCAAATACCTGCTGAATACGCTCATTGCATTTTTATATGAATAATGTAGAATAGGTACGAATATATAAAAATATTTTGAATGAAAACTTACCGTTATTATGAATGTCGAAGTTCCGAGGCCTATATGATATCCGATTTGGGAATTTCTGATTCAAAGTTCGATTGAATACCGTCTATAAATTTTCAGATTCACCACTGATCTTTACACAACCTTAATTTTATTATTAAATTTATAATTTTGCTTTTGACGTTCCAAAACTTTATTTATAATTTCTTCTTCCACAATATATTGGATAAATTTTAATAAAAATAATAGTAATATTAACTAAAAAATCGCGTTGGAAGAAAAATTTAATCATAGATTAATTTGTTTTGTGAAACACGGCAAAACTCTAGTTTTCGTCAAGTACGTAAAACTTAACCTTTCAATGTGGAGTTCATTACAATAAAATTTTAAGATAATTACGATTACTACTTAAATAAACGGAAAGATTAATGACTAATTTAACTTTCACAATAATAACCACAATTTGTTTCCATAAAATAACAAACTGTTTTAAATAGTTTCGATAAAATGACAGCACCAGTTGAAAGAGACAAACATCACTGCAAACAACTGAATTACGAAGGTAAATCAGGTGGTTGCACGTATACTAGATTCCTGTTTTAAATGGTTTTAGACATATAGTACGTTCAAAAATAATCGATCGAAACATAATATTCATTTAAACAAAATATGACGATAATTTAATCTTCTATCAATAATTATTATCAATTATCAAATTATTAAAATATATAAATACTAAAGTACGCCTGAGTCTGTGGTCGCGAATCTTGGGAACCGGGTCCGATCTCGACGGACGCCAAATAATTGGGTGTTTAAATGGCACAAAATTGACCCCTGTGGTAAACGCCCGCACGGTACAAATATATCATCATCATTACCGAAATCTGTGTTCAAAGCACATTAGTACACCCAGCAATGGGGTAATATCCCGTGATGATATATTTATTTATTTATTTATTTATTATCTTTTAAGCTAATTCACTCTTATTACAATCAGATTTAAATTAAAACAGCATAATTTTCATTTACATTTTTCTTAAATATTTTGTAATATTAGAGTATTACAATCGAATAGGTGAATAAAAAAAGAAGTTTCAATTTAAAATAAGAAAGTTGTATCCTGTATTTTTAAAACCACTGGTTTATAAAAAATGTTTCTCTCATTTTAATAGTGTTATGATATAAAAATTGTTTACTAATATAACCAACTTCGTATCTCATAGTTCGCGAGATATAGCACAGCAATAATGCCTCACTTAAATTGAATACCCTGTATATATGAACCCTGTATCAAAAGAATTGGTCTACAGCTATTTATTAAAATTATTCATAGAAAAAAATTATTCCTAAACTTAATTTTGAGTTGTTAGTATTAATTTATTGCTTAATGAAATACGTTATTATCATTAATAAATGTATAGTTGCCTTGTAAAGGGTTATAGGCCAAATATTTTGATGCAGGGCTCGTATGATGATCCATTTGAAATTTAAAATTTGCTATGCATTACTCGAAAAGCGGAAGTAATAACATTGAATTATTTCTGAAATTATGTAGAGCAGTTAATATACTATACTTAATTTATGTTATGTAGTTGAAATTGCTAAAATTAATTCTAAGCGAGATATTTGCTGGTTCATTTACAATCGGACACCCTGTGTACATATTCCATTAAATTAAATTGTTACATCATCTAAGGTTATTTTGTAATGTCCATATCTTTCATAAAATCGTGCAACAATGATCAATTTTAATGCCGGTTTCTGGGTATTTTGACGATTTAATAAAAATTATTTCATTCTATATTTTTTCCTCTCTAGTTAAAATTTATTTTTTATCCAAAGCACAGAAGCCCAAAACAATTTCTTTCTGTCCCTAAAGAAAAGACTTAACAGCTTCTTTCCCGATGGTGAAGTTGGTTTGACACCCCGCAGCGTCATACCTACAAGCTAATGACTTAATGACTTAAATAAATGTTTTATCGGAGATGCCACCGCGTTGACACGGCCCAGCATGTGACCGCACGAGCCACTAATTTATGGACCAAGAAGTACAGCTTCGTTACACGTGTTAAAAGAGCGACCACATACCAACAACAGCGCTGTGTCTCATCTCTCATTACAAGAAGACATTTGTCAGTGGAAGATTATTTATTTGAAAGTGTAACTAATTTGCGTATAACAAGATTATAACATTATGTACGAGTACTGATAGTTTAACCGAGAAATCAACCAGTGTATGTCATATAGGTGGCAGCATCAAATTGCGTCAAATAAATAATAATTTTTATTTAAGGAAATCTCTTTTCTAATATACAAATTGATTGACATTATTAGAAATATTCCAATAAAAAAAATCTTCTCAGTCAAAAATAGGACGATCATTTATTTTTATTTTTGCGAGTGACTATGTTGCCGGCAAATAAGTATGAACTGGAAATTTATGCATTTGCCAATGCAGTGGCAATGTTGAAAAAGTTATGAAGTAGCGGAAACACTACATAGCAAGGGACAGGGTGCGGAGAAGAGAAAAAGTTGAGCATCAGTCCATACTTATTTAACAGTGACTATAGAAATCGTAAAAAAATTTAAAACATGAAATGTAGAATACATTAAATTTTAAAAATAGAGTGAAAATTATTTAGAAATTTTCTTTAAAACAGCTTTAATAATTTATTATTTTTTATGAAATCATAATGGAGTTTTCCAATTTAAGGGTTAGCTCTTTCTATCACTGCAAATAGTAAGAAAATGGCGCAAACAACTGCCAGTCAAACGAAACGTCAAAAATATTGCAGTCATTAAAATACCTGTATTCTCAGTGAAAATTTGCATCGTTAGACATTTTACCTTCAATAAAAGCTTTTGTAACTTATTTCGATAAGATTTTTTAAAGTTATCTTACATTTTACGTCTAATTTTTTTTAGAATCAAACGTCATAGATCTCAGTTGTTCTTACTATGCGCAGATCCCCATTGCACATATCTTCTATCTCTCTAAATTGGAAAGGTCCATTGTTATTTTTTATAGCATTTCTTGCAAATGAAGGAAAACTTGAAATTCAACAACTCACAGCCGACAGAACACACTGGAAGACAATACTTATAGAAGAAAAGTAAACAAGTTAAAAGTTTAAAAATACGAGCAAAAAAAAGAGCATACTAGTTTTTCCCAAACTTTTTTTAGTCGCTACACCTTTTTCTAACGACTAAGTAGCCTGCGACCACCAGATAAACCCCCTCCCCACATTTATTGCAAAAAAAAACACGCACAAGTTTAAGAGATACATACTTTTATTTTATTTAAGAAAATTGAATAAACATTTTAACAAATACGAAATTATCTTTGCGCTAATTTAAGAATTAAATGCTGCTATTTCGAAACCTGGGCAATCAGCTTCGAAATTTGAGTGTGTTGGTTACATGGTCAAAACCTCATATCAGCCTCAACATTAAGCATATTTCTTGTGTTTGATTAAAAGATTTAAAAGAGTTGACAATTCACTCGACTATAATTTAAATTGCCATTTTGACGTTATATGTGAAACTTTGCCGTGCTAAAAATTTTAACAATAATATGGTTAAACCAATATACAGTTCAAATAAATTTATTTATTTCTTTTATTATATATGAAAAATAAGTTGTACAATAAACTCGTATACGCGACCCCCCTATAACAGTACGCGATACCCAAGGGGGTCGCGACCCACCGCTTGGGAATCTGTGGGTACAAGAAGCTGAAGAATATGTTAAAAGAGATTTAAAGCAAGATATTTCATATCATTCATATTGTCACTTCACTTAGGCGGCGGTCTCACTGACCGAGTACTATCAATCGTTTACTGTCGTGTATATTTCAAACACGTGTATTCTAATAGCGTGTGTCACATTGGGCCATCGTTTTCTATCGAGTGCCGTCGACTTGTTTGATTTTCAAGTTGGTTTGATTTTTACTCGACGCTCGATTCCACTCGATGCTTTGACGCATGCGTAAATGTACATAACCTCTTAATTTAGTCGATATCATTCAAATTTCATTTGATTTGACACTGACAAACTGAAGTAGTCGTGAAAATAGATACAACAAAGCAACAAAGGTTATTGAGAAAGAGCGGAGCACGAGTGAAATGATATATGTAACTCGACAAGTGAGACCGGACCTTCAGTTTTTAAATGACACGACATGATTCGATACTACACTACACGACACAACTTTACCAGTGAGACCGCCGCCTTACCTACTAGTAAAACTGAATAAATAATACTTTTAGAACTAAATTAAATTTACAGACCACGAAATCGACCTATCATTTACACGTAATTTAAATTGGTTTTAAATTATGCACTTTAAAACCAGAGTACAGGACTAAACAGAATACGAGCCCAGATTCATAATAGTTCGTAAAAATCCAGTGCGTACAGTAAAACCTACCTTGCAAGACATATCGGACAATACTTTACCAGAAGAATGTGCAGGCCTTGTGGATACCGTGTCTAATAAAATTGAAGCTGGCATTACTAATAAAGGCGATTTAACCCAATTAAATGGCGGAATACTTGAATAATATATTCAGTTTTTGTATTTTTAAAATCTATATTTTAAACTAGTAGTTGAAAGAAATTTGTGGAAATTTCTCACCATTTAAATCGGCCAAAGTACGAGTATTATGGGCTCGTATTTTAAAGACCGAAATAATTCATAAACATTACTAACAGTATTTTATTCGTTTCGCTTTATATTTACAGGTCCTTTATTTTAGTAATCTGTATATTTTTTCATTATCTCCGTGTTCATTTTGTGGCCAGGTGTTCTTGAAGGCGTTGACGGGACAGCATCTCCGCTTGCAAGCTTGGTATGGATGGTGGTTACAATGCGAGGACCGCTGTTATTAACATTCCTATCGAGCCTTCACTCTCTGCATTTGTTCAAGTCAAAGCTTCCACAGAAGGAGATTCTTCTATCTTGCTTGTTTTGTAATTAGCTCATAACAATAGCTTCTAATTTTGGTTTTTAGAATACCTGATTAGTTGTTGTTTTATTGATAGGAGAAACTAGATGTTTTATTGTTTATAGATGTATATAAATTGTAGGTATAAAATTAATGGATACTAAATTAAGGATGGGATTTTTATTTCTAGATAAGTATCTATTAGATATGTAGTAGATAAATGGGTGGTACAGGCATTCTTACATATGAATGTTGCAAGAATGACATTTTATATATGCAATCGTTGGTAACATTTCATATAAGAGAAATTATTGAAACAAAAAATTTTCATATTAAAACAATTTAAATCAAAGAAATAAATAAATAGATATAAACATACAAACACAGCACTTTATCCGCTTATAATGATAATACTCTGCACAATCTATATTTTTACTTTAGAAAGATTTATCAAAAGTCACCTCAAAGGTATTCGTAGATTTTATGAAAATTTATTGGTTAATAAAGTTATTTATTTTATTTTATTAGTAAGGAAGGTATTGTTTTTGATCAAAAAATTCGATGGTGAGTTTTTAATGAATAAGCACGTTTTAGAGTCCCAAGAATACAATTTTACTATTTTCGCGATGGAGTCTGTATGTATGTGTATACGTGTGTGACAATTTTTTCTCCGTCGATAACTCCAACACTATAATTCTAAGAATTATAATTCTTTCGTATTCCTCTTCATTACATCCATATGAAGAGCTGATTAGATTTTGGATATAATTGGTCGACTGGAAGTACCCTCATTTGAAGATTTTAAGAGTTTTTCTTGAAAAAACGCTGTTAAATATCATTTTTTCACATTTAATGTTATAATAAATATTAAAGAATATTTTATTCTTTATACGATTTGATTACATTTTATACTTCATATTCAATGGATATTGAGTTGAAAAATTATAAAGAAATTAAATTTCATAAAGCAGCCAGCTATGCAATAAAACTACAGCTAATATAAATTTAAAAAATCTGATGTGGCCAGCACATTACCTTCCGTCAGTTCTATGTATTTTGTATAAATGTCATACAGAAAGATCCTTGCAAAAGATTATATTTCTTGTACATTACCTTAAAGGCAGTTGTATGTATTTTGTATAAATTCGATACAGAAAGTTTCTAATAAAAGATCCCATATTTCCAGTAAAATTATAACATAAACATACTGTCAACTGCACTTGACACTGACACCTTTCAATCAGAATTTTCTTAATGTAGCAGCTGTTTCCAGAGTTATAGCAAAGCTGACTAATATATATGATATTTAATTTCTTTATATTTTTTTAACTCTATGTCCATTTAATATGAAGTATAAAATGCATTCAAATCGTATAGAGAATAAATAATTCTTTAATATTTATAATAACATTAAATGTGAAAAAATGATATTTAACATCGTTTTTTCAAGAAAAACTGTTAAAATCTTCAAATGAGGGTACTTCCGGTTGACCAATTATAACCAAAATCTAATCAGCTCTTCACATGGATGTGACGAAGAGAAATACGAAAGAATTATAATTTTTGGAATTCTAGTATTAGAGTTATCGCATTAGAAAATTTTGTCACACACAGACACACACACACACACACACACACACACACACATACATACACACACACACACACACACACACACACACACACACACACACACACACACACACACACACACACACACACACACACACACACACACACACACACACACACACACACACACACACACACACACACACACACACACACACACACACACACACACACACACACACACACACACACACACACACACACATACAGACATCATCGTAAAAATAGTAAAATCGTATTCTAGGGACCCTAAAACGTGCTTATTCATCAAAAACTCACCACCGATTTTTTTGACCAAAGACAATACCTTCCTTACCTAAAGGTGACGGAAGGTAAAAATCTGATAGACAGATGTCAATGTCTAGTGCGATTGACATAGTATGTGTTATAATTTTACTGCAAATAAAGAATCAATTCTAAGAAACTTACTGTATTAAATTTGTACAAAATACATAGAACTGAGGGAAGGTAATGTACTGGAAATATAGAATATTTCGCAATACATTGTCTGTATGGAATTTGTATAAAATACATAAGAACTGACACACGGAACTGACGGAAGGTAATGTGCTGGCCACATCAGATTACCCTTTTGAATATAACCTAACACTTTCCGTTCTAATAAAATTTAAAAAATAAACAACGCCAGATGACGAAGCTGTAATACATGAACCCGAATAGACACTTCCAGAATTTACATCACACGCAAGAGAGAGATAGAAGATCTTGCTTCCAAACAAACCCCCCGTCGTCGTTTTACATCCCTCTCCATATTACTATATCTGTCTTTCCGTTTGTATCTGCCATTGAGTGTTATAACCTATTTCTCTATTCTGATTTGTTTTGTTCGTTGTGTTTATTAAAATTGTGTTTAAAGCCAGAAAATGTGCCTGGGGAAACTTTTTTGCTTAATGATGCACATGCACATAAAGCCTCAAATAAAGCTAAAGATCTAATGTAACCAATACTATTGCATATGCCATATGCCTACGTCATTAAAACGCGCTAGTTCAAATCCTTATTATAATGGTCACTGGATGAACAAACAATAAAAAAATACGTGTTTATTTTTTTTTTTATATAAAAATTAACAAAAAATTATTCAAATAAAATTCAAAATAACACCGGTATATTCTACGATATATTTGTTTTTGTTTTATTTTTGGTTTTAAATTCATAATATTTTATATTGAACACATGGTTAATTAATTTTCTTTAAAAATGTTTATCTCCTGATTAATACGAAGGAAGGGTAGAAACAGGTCGACGCCGAAAGTAAAGTACCTAATTTAGTTACCTGTGCATTCCAGAAGTTTTATTTCCAATAATAAATAATAGAGAATTATGCATGGCCACTATTTTACGCTAATTAACAGTAATGTTCTAACATTAAATGAGATACTTACACTAGAAAACAATACTTGAACAATATTTTTATGATGCATGAAGAGAATAGTGTAATTTATTATATTTTCATCTCTGGTTAAACTGCCTGTTATCTTAATTGTCAGTTAAAACGAAAAATGTCGCATTGAAAAACATGTGTAATTTTTACAACTTAAGCTATAATATATTGATGCTATATTTTTCTTTTTAACTGATACTTAACAGACAGTTTGACCAGAGTTTAAACAGAGATGAAAATACCGAGCTTAGAAATACACCTAAGCATAAATGATCATATCCTCTGGTATGAAATTTCTTCCATTTGGCATATTTGTCTCTAGACGGTATGTCTGGTTATGTTAGTGCTCCTCATGAATAAGGAATGAGTGGTGGGCCCCATGCCCATATAATGACCGGCGGGCAATCAGAGCGGCATGCCAGCAATGCGCGACACGCACGATGGCACGCCACCGCACGCACTCTGCATCGCAGTCGCCTGTGATTGATTACACACCCGATGAAAATGAAAGTTTGGGTATGGTGAACGAATGAAAATCGTAAAATATTAAGGAGATGTTGTTTAATACATTAATAAACCAAATTGATGTTAAAAAATCAATTAATTAACTAATATTTTCCTCCGCGTATACCATCTGCTGTGATTTATTTTTTACAGCATTTTAAATGTAATAACATTGTAGCAATGCAATTTAGCCAAGTCTTATTACTGTACGTATCACCGAATATGTAAAAGTATTTGGCCTTTTATGAAACGAATTTGAAACGGCAAAAAGGCTACCAGCATTGTAAAGTTAAACAGTCTCATTCGTAAGCAAGCAATGTCTACTTCGTTCGAAATCTATCTTTACTTTACAATGATAGTAGCAGAGTAGCGATTTTTTTTTACAATCTACATATATACAACGTAGCCATTTGCGCTCTTTTTGTCAACGCAAAATGTCACATTGCCGCTCGTGCGCGACAAAGTAGACAAAACGCTCGCTGTCCAAATTTCTAACTATACAATGTTGAGAAATGTCACTTGTCTACATCCTTAATAGAAACGTTTAATCAGGAACTAATGGCGCTGTAGTTACACATTTACTACCTTCACAAGTCAATCTGACATATATAATTGCTCTGTCGGTATATTACATAACCAAACAAAATGCCGCACTGCTGTGAAAATAAAATAGAGCATTCATTTATAAGAACGAAAGTATAAAATGCTTAGACAAGGTTGAAGCAATAGCTCAAGAAGAATAGAAAATAACGATAAATTAAATATAAAATAAATTGTGTGAACAGTTGTGCTGCCACTTGCAAAAGTTTGGCGTGATCATTCCCAATAGACATCCAATTTTTCCCTACACTAGTTTAATGTACTTGAAACAAATAAATTATACAAAAAGCTTATAATATTCATTACAAAATTGGCATTAATCTTTTGAAAAAACGATAGCCGAAACAATATCTTGAAGTCATATTTGAATACGTTCCTATCTTCACTGTAAAACTATTGAGTAGTACTAAGTAGGTACAAAGTATACATTTTATTATTTTTTGTTATGGTGGAGGACTGTAGAAAAAATATTGTATGTGTTTCGAGCGCAAATGGACATTGTCGATTTCGAGAGAACAACAACCTCTCAATCGATAATGTCCCATTTTGCGCTCTTAATGCACAAATAGCTATTCTCGGAGTTAAGTATTTCAACATAATCTCGAGCGAGGTGGGTAAATTTTACTTGACATACGCTAAATGAAGTAAATGTGCCGTCATTCTTTAGTTGTTTATGATTATTTAAATCAGTAGTGTTTTCCCTTTGACTACACGAATTAAACAAAACTGATAATTATTCTTGAACTATGTTACTTCAGCTCTTCAAAAACTTTATAAATTTGTGTTCTTATAAAAAATAAATAAATAAACATATCATCACGGCATATTACCCATTGCTGAGAGTGCCAATCTGCTTTGTACGCAGATACCGGTAATGATGATGACATATTTGTACCGTGCGGGCGTTTCCCAGGCGACACCTCACGGGCACTCATTGCTGGCATGGAGAGGCACCACAGGGGTCAATTTTGTGCCATTTAAAAATCGAAGTATTTGGCGTCGGTCGGGATCGAACCCGGTTCCCCAGATTCGCGATCAGACACTCAGGCACGCGGCATCCTTAATTCAAATTCGTATACCTGACTTAGTTTCGCGACAATAAGTTTTAAAATTGAAATTTCTTAACTTGACTGGAAACAAGCAAGCCTGAACATTTTTTCTGAATTTAAAAACATTGAAAATTTGTGTCCTTATTGAAAAATGCATGCTAAATTCAAATTTGATAAGTTCAAATTCTAACCTAACTTGGTTTCCCCGATATTACGAGTAATTGTTGAAATTATGTATTCAAATATACTTGACACGAAATAAACAAGCCGAAACATTTTTATAGTCCTTCAAAAACTCTGAAAATTTGTGCCCTTATACAAAAATGCATGCTGAATTCAAATTTGAACAACTTAAGTTCCTACCTAACCTAACTTATTTTCCGCGATAGTTATTTTTAAAGTTGAAATTTCTTATATAAATTTAATTGACTAAAAATAAGCAAGCCTGTACTTTGCTAATTCCTTCAAGTACATTGCTATGAAATTTTGTGCCTTTATAGAAACTTTCTAAATATATAGGTACATAGGTACTTATTATTTATAATTTTAAAAAATTGGTGAAACTTGTTTTTATTGAGACATTCGTAGTATTAAGAAAGTTAAAATATGTCTTCCAGAATCATTGAAGTGTATGGCAGAATCAATATATCTGATGATGTAAGTGCGGTTTGTAGCTATATACGACGGTGGGATATAATAACAGCGCATCGTTATTGGATTGCGGCTGAGTCAGCACAGCCTACTTGTCCGTGGCCGTAGCCCTCGGGTGTATTATTATCCCGTTAGCTAAACACCGCGTCCCATAGGAACGGTTTAGCATGTCCATCCCCTGGGACTCCGTCGTTGTGCTGTGGCTTCCCTGCCCTTAACACAATAACCCAACCCAAGTGCTAATATACCGTATAATGTACCCGAGAATGAATACTAATATACTACCGAAACTATGCTCTAAGATAAGTATAATGTTTACATTTCTTAATATAGCTAGTTATGTAGTATAGTACAAAACATGCTAAAGCTGGATTTATAATGAAATAACGTAAGAGATAAAGTAAATGCTATAACGTAAAAAGATAAGCGTATGTTAAAGCTAGAGATCATTTATATTAAAGTAACGTAAAAAGTAAAAGCTGCAACGCAAGAGTTGACCAACATTCATCTTTCTACGTTACCTTTAGTGTTGCCGCCGAGACGAGATTTTTCTTGATCTCGTCTCGTCTTGAGTAAAATTTCGAGATCAAGATCCAAATAAATTTCAAGGTGAGTTTCTCGATCAAGACGAGATTACATACTTCAAATCTCGATAAGAAAAGACGAAATCTTGATCTTGAAAACTTTATTAATTATTCATACAATAAAGTTTCCATCATTTGATCATCAGTAGATAAACCGGAGATACTACTTTGCAGGAAGCTATAAACACATTTTCTTGAAAAAATATATTAAAACATGATTCAATACCTGTCAAATTTGGTATTTAAAACTCGTATATAATTTAAAACAATATTAGATTTTGACTACATATATATGATAAACCGGCAGTGGTACTTAATTTGGAGCTCTTAACAAATTTTCGAGGAAAAACCTAATAATAAAATATAATCCAAAATTTGGAATCACAGACTTTTTTATTTATTGGAACAAATTAGATTTTGTTTACAAACGATCAACCGGAAATGATACTTTACTTAAAGCTCATTGCTATTTCAAACATGGAATTAACAGGAGGTCGTGCTCGTGTGTTGGCCACATCAGATTTTTTTCTGAAATTGGAATAAGTATGTTCTAAAAATACGAGTAAAATATTTTTTTATTATTCTTTCGATTAAACAAAGAAAAAAAATCGTGCAACACCTTATTATAGTAAACTGATAAATGAATAGGATAAAATTTATTATTTTTATCTTTGTAATATTTCAAGAAAATAATAATAATAATTGCAGTATTGTAAGTATAGTATTGAGTTTTAAGTGTTAACAATTACAGAAAATCGTACAGCATTTTTTTCTTACAAGAACAATATTTCGATATACACTTTTATGCTCAGTAGTGTTTATATATATATATATATATATATATATATATATATATATATATATATATATATATATATATATATATATATAAGTCGTTTAACGTGTACATAAATTTATGTATATGAATCTTTCGTACCCTGATGATGTATAAGTGTATACCAAAACGTCGGTTCTGTGAAAGAATAAATTCTGTTTGACTGAGATTTCAAGTAATTATTAACACCTAATCTGTACCACAGTCGAGAAATTTATCCATATTGTGTTTTATATTTACTGTACATTTTCTGATGTTTTTATTCATTCAATAGTCAAAAAATTCAAATAAGAAAAAAATATAAACTAACTCGATACTAATGTAAATGAGAAATGCACATGAGGTTCATTATAGAAATAAACATTTGAAAAAAATTAAGCTCTAATTATTATTTAACAAAATGTAATTACCATTTCTGTTAAAATTTATTTTTCTAAAGGGCTTGTAAGGCAATACTTTATACATAGTCATATGTATTAGAACGAATTTGCACGACAACCGCCGAAAAGTCGAGATACTCGAGATCTCGACCTCAAGATCGAGATTGTTTTCAATTTCGTGGGTCAAGATCAAGATTGTTTCCAATTTCGAAAAAAAAAAATTTCGAGATCGAGATAATGCAACATCTCGACACATCTTGACACGCGGCAACACTAGTTACCTTATTGAACTTTTCCACCGTTGGCCAATCAAAAGTTAGCATTTTGAAAATTGCGCAGGATCAAGGCTGCGATGATCCATTTTTCCGATATCCGATACCGACTCCTCTGTTACTGTCAGAATTTTTTGTATAAAATGGATAGAAATACGATTCAACTGGTTATTTCTGCATCACTATCCATGATAAAATATAAATTAACATAACATTATTACCAAAACTCAGGAAAATGCTAAAATGTTATACGATTGACAGCTTGTCGACAGTAGATGTCAAAGATGAACGGAATATGCCAAAATTATAGTATATATTCTGATTGGTTATAAGTAAGAATTTCTGCGTTTAATACAAATTTGCTAGTTCGTTTGCTTTACTTTCTACTTTACTTCAACAGCGTTGCGTTCTGCGTTACTTAATTATAAATCCAGCTTAACGGTATTACTATTAATCGGATGTTCCGTAATGCAACCGGTTCGATCAGGTTTAC
The DNA here is from genome assembly GCA_963082715.1 of Harpalus rubripes. NCBI lineage: Eukaryota > Metazoa > Arthropoda > Insecta > Coleoptera > Carabidae > Harpalus > Harpalus rubripes. The sequence continues at coordinate 13,182,245 of OY720456.1, read as the reverse complement.
GGTTTTGTGTTCCGTAAGTCCTGAAATTATTTACCGGTTTCTATATGGAACGCGGTTCCTAAAAAAAGTTGGTAAAAAGTCGGACCACGGCAACCACGAAATAATCCTGGTTTCTCTGATATTGTTACCCCCACTACCGGTACTTTCAAACATCATCATAACAAAATCAAATGATATACGTCAATGTTAAATTTCTAAACCGCATTAGTGATATTACTAATAATTACTATAGATGTAAGTATGAAAACATTATTTATATTTGATATATTGTTGCCATTAAATGCAATAGAATTATTAATTTCTTTGTCATATTCAACGTTATCATTTATTTGGTTAATTTTTATTTTTGTTAAGTTGCGTCAATTTTAAATGTCATATAATTCAATGTCAATCTGTCCCGAAATAAATAAAAATATTCAGGAACCATGGAGTACCTGGAATCAAAATACAATTTTTTTTTTTGGTTGACTTACGGAACATAGGACAATGTCTTCAAAAAAAATCCTAACTCGGAGTAGGCTATGAACAAAGAAACATATGTCTTAATTTAAAGTATTTAATTAAATCTAAATTTGACACAAGAAATTGTCAAAAATGTTACCGAAAGAAATCAAAGCTTCTCTTCTTAAATCTTATTTTAAAAATCGAAATAAATTTGAAAACGGCGAGTGGTAATATATTGTAGCCTTCATTATTATCTTTTCTCCTTAAAATTACATTTCCAGATCAATTTTGACTATTTGACTTTTCAATTAAATAATGATCAGACATGCGTTTCCGTGTTCAAAGCCTACCTCGCGTTAGGATTTTTTCTGAACACACTGTATAAGTGTCTGTTTACTGGATGAGGATGACAAGTGAGCCTTGAAAAACAAAGAGAAAGAAAAAATCTGATGTAGCCAATACATTACTTTCTACAATGGACCTTTCCAATTTAAAGAGATAGAAGACATGCGCAATCGGGATCTGCGCATATTAAGAACAACTGAGATATATGACGTTTGATTCTAAAACATTTAGACGTAAAATATGAGATATCTCGGATAACTTTAAAAAATCTTATCGAAATAAGTTACAAAAGCTTTTATGGAAGGTAAAATGTCTAACGATGCAAATTTTCACTGAGAATACAGGTATTTTAATGACTGCAATATTTTTGACGTTTCGTTTGACAGCCCAACTGGCAGTTGTTCGCGCCATTTTCTTACTATTTGCAGCGATAGAAAGAGATAGCCCTTAAATTGGAAAGGTCCATTCTATATATTTTTTACAAATTTTATATAGAAAATTTATTGCAAAAAGATTATAAGCTGCAAACGCTAATTTCTTTATAAATAAGAGTAATTTTTATTTCTAAATATAGAGGGTGGTGACGGTTAAGAGTAAACATATGAATTTAACATGGGATTTTATTTTTATGCAACTTTCTGCTCTCTTCATTGTATAAGGAGAGCAAAACGGCTCGTTTTCCTAACCTGGACTGGTACGATAACAGATTGCCTTATGAAACTTTTTTTAATGTACCTGCTATTCATATTTACAGCTTCTTACTGTGCAGTAATTATATTTAAAATAACGGAGGGACCTGAGACAAACGCTTTTTACTTCTATAAATGAGTCCTTTCTAGATAAAAAGGAACATTCATTATTATTTGCTTTCCTCCAACTAAAAGTTGATAGCATTTTGAGGATAAGAAATGACAGTATTATCCGCTGGTTTACAAGTAAACAACTGTAATCTGTATCATTATTTCGAAAGTTAATTTGAATAATGAATAATGCAGACCTCGGTTCCAAGGAAGCCAGGAAGAAAGAACGAAAGGAGCAGAAAACAGAAAAATGAGACAGCAACAGTCGCTTCGCTTAACAAAGCGAGATGGGAAATTGTTTTCTTATGTTGATTTTTATTTGATTTGGTTTGCGGAATATTATGAAATGAAAATAAGAAACAAAGAAATTTCTTATTTATTTATTTTTAAAATTCTTTTTCTTTACTTTGCGCTCGAAAATATTTATTATGTTTAATGAATATCTAAGTTTGTACTGTAATATTATTTTTAAATTTCCTAGAAGCCGTTTTGAAATAAAATGTGAAAGGCAATGATGATTAAATATAAACAAAGAAATTAATTTGTATAATGTTTTACAAAAAATTTAAAAAAATGAATGAATGAATTCTCTTATTTATTAATTGTTTTAATTATTTGATATAATCAAATTTTCGACGGCCCGAATTTGATTCCATCCGACACCAAACTTGAAACTTAAAAATTATTTGCCATTTTCAAACAGTACATGACTCCTGTTGTGTTTGCTAGTTAAAATATCATTGTTATTGTATAGTTTTAAAATGAGTATTACTTGTTACAATTAAAAATTTAGTATTAAAAGTTGTAAAAATTCTGCTAATTCCTGTGTTGAAAATGCTTATAAGTTGATATTTCACCAGAATAATACCAACTTCAAACCATAAAAGTCTCCATATTTTTGCCGACCTGGACACGACATAAGCCTGCAATTAGTTTTTGTGACGTCACAACTGTGGCCCAACTATACTGCTACGTTTAATAGAAGATACACATTTATTCAAAATATTGGGAAAACTGTGGCAGATATGAAAAAATGTATAGAACCAATATTATAGAACATAACATTCTCTATCAAAATGAATTAACATAAAATATTTATATCCGGTCGTTTAGCCTTAAGACGCGTATAAAATAACAAGGAATGAAGACACATGTTAACTTTTTTCAAAATTTTGCAAAAACTGTGACAGATGTGAATAAAAAGTATATAAACAATATTATAGAACATAAAATTCTCTATCAAAATGTATTAACAGAAAATATTTATGTTCGGTCGTTTAGCCGTAGGAAACGCATAATATAACATATGTAAAGATTCATATTGACTCTTTGTTTTCCCACTTAAAAATTTGTAAAAACTATGCCTCTTTTGGTGCTAGAATGTAATATTAATGTTTAATTTTATATAATTTGCATTATATTTTGATAAGACAAACTTGTAACTTATTTCTAATTTTTAAGATCCATATGTGACCCCTGTGGCTTATTTTGGTACAAATAAATACGTTTTAAAATTTATGTTTATTTTTACCTTCCGTCACCTTTAGGTAAGGAAGGTATTGTCTTTGGTCAAAAAATTCGGTGGTGAGTTTTTGATGAATAAGCACGTTTTAGGGTCCCTAGAATACGATATTACTATTTTTACGATGATGTCAGTATGTGTGTGTGTATGTATGTATGTATGTATGTATGTATGTATGTATGTATGTATGTATGTATGTATGTATGTATGTATGTATATATATATATATATATATATATATATATATGTGTGTGTGTGTGTGTGTGTGTGTGTGTGTGTGTGTATGTCTGTGTGTGACAAAATTTTCTAATGCGATAACTCTAATACTACAATTCCAAAAATTATAATTCGTATTCCTCTTCGTTACACCTATGTGAAGAGCTGATTAGATTTTGGTTATAATTGATCAACCGGAAGTACCCTCATTTGAAGATTTTAACAGTTTTTCTTGAAAAAACGATGGTAAATATCATTTTTTCACATTTAATGTTATTATAAATATTAAAGAACATTGTATTCTCTATACGAATTGAATGCATTTTATACTTCATATTAAATGGATATAGAGTTAAAAAATTATAAAGAAATTAAATATCATATATATTAGTCAGCTATCTATAACTCTGGAAACAGCTGCTATTAAGAAAATTCTGATTGAAAGGTGTCAATGTCAAGTGCAGTTGACAGTATGTTTATGTTATAATTTTACTGGGAATATAGGATCTTTTGTTCTGTATGGCTGAAGGTAATGTACAAGAAATAGAATCTTTTGCAAAGAACTTTCTGTATGACATTTATACAAAATACATACAACTGAACGGAAAGTAATGTGCTGGCCACATCAGATTTTTATTTATGTGATTGCAGTAACATCATAAAAGGCAGAGTATTTACCAATTTCTAAGTTAGAAAACAATGAGTCAATATGTATTTTTACATTTGTTATTTTATACGCTTCCTTCGGATAAACGACCGAATATAAATATTATCTGTTAATGCATTTTGATAAAACATATATATTTCCTATAATATTGTTCATTTGCATTTTTTTTTTTTCATATATGTCAGTTTTCGCCATATTTTGAAAAAATTGTGTATCTCCCACTAAACCCTGTAGTAAAGTTGGGGCACTAGTGTGACAATACATCTGAAGTGGGGATACAGTTACAGGCTCTTTAGAATATCGGAGGCTCCGCCTAGACCTGTAAAAAAATGTTTTTGGACTATTTAGAGTAATGCAAAACTACTTATACCGGACGGAGGCCCAAAAAATATTTTTGTGTATCAATTCGGGTGTATACTACTGTGATAAGACGAGGGTAAGTGTAATAACAGATAAATAACTTTTTATAAACTTTTCTATATTATACTTTCAATAATCATATTTTGACTCTGTTTATCTATTTTAGTTATAAATGTCAAAATTCAGTTTAGAAATTCTTATCGTATTATGATAGTCACGACATTTATTTGTTTATTATTAAGTCTATAAATTATTATGTATACGTGCGTGACTTTGAATGCCGTAGGCTATGCACCCTGTTCACCTAAGATAATCCTGTCCTTAAGATAGTGCTTTGTTTTTAAGGAGTCAACTTTAGTTACTCATGCAGTAAACATGTAGACAGTCTAGATTAGTTCGTCGCGTCATAAAGACGTTACTGGTTTGGATATGATTTGAATAGGAAGATGATACTAATACTGATGACTGCAACGATGATACACTAACTGACTGGTGGACGCTTTGATGGCTGACGTCCACGGCTTTGTGAGAAGGAAGAACACACACATACACTTTAACTTTACACTGATGAACACTACGGACATGAACACAACTTGTGATTTAATATAACTAACTAAACTTTTATTTACATGATTATTAATTAACACTAAGCCTAACATAACTAACAAAACTGTTACATTCTGTAACAGAGCGGGCGAGCGTCGCCCCAAAACTCAAACTCTTACATGTTGACTCTCACGAGTCCCTAAACCGACTCTTACATGTTACTCTCTCGAGTATCTAAATTCTACTCTCTTTAAAAAACATAACGCTATCATCAGGACAGGATTATCTTAGGGGTATGGGGTGCATAGGCGAGGTCATTCTAAAGTCACGCACGTATATATAATAATTTCCAGACTTAAGATCAACAAATAAATGTCGTGACTATCATAATACGAAAAGAATTCCTAAACTGAATTTTGACATTTATAACTTAAACAGATAAACAGAGTTAAAATATGATTATCGAAACTATAATTTAGAAGAGTTTATAAAAAAGTTATTTATCTGTTATTGCGCTTACCCTTGTCTTATTACAATGTAGTGTTTTAGTTTTGGGGCGCGTGCTAAACGCTTGCCCAGTGGGTTACGGAATGTAACATGTTAGGCTTAGTTTAGTAAATAATGTAATCATTTAGTATTCATGTAAATAAATATTTAGTCAGTAATCAGTAAATATCAGTAGTGTTCATGCCGTAATGTAAGTGTTCAACAGTAGTGTAAAGTGTATGTGTGTTCTTCCTTGTCACCAGTCAGTAAGAGTCAGTGTATCATCGTTGGAGTAAACAGCAAGAAACAGGAGTAAGAAGCAGCAGTAGAAGAAACAAGGAAATTAATATTAGTAGCATCATCAGCTTTAGGAGACCCCCTCGTGTTCACTACTGCTTCGCCATCGAGTTGTCAAATGGTAACGTTATTCTGCGACCGTTTTAAAACGAGTCAAACTTTATTGTAATTTAAAATTTATCACAAACATAATTATTCTTACAGAATTCATTAAATTTTAATTTTATTTAGTAATATATAAATATTTTCCCTCAATTTGATCAAGGTCGCATACCCCATTATTCAAATTAATAATAACCCTCTTCCACATTTTGCATAGCCACTATTTCTTTATCATCCACCCATACACGCGGCCACAATTAGCCTTATCAGTTCGCTTATCAGTCACATCACAATCCGTTTTCAACCAGCGTGAAATGAGCAAACAGACGGACGGGCAGACAGATGAGCATCGTGCGTGGTGCGAGCGCCCACGCAAACAGACGCTTGCAGTCTCATTCACGGTGACAATGCCTCATGTCCTGGACACATTTCCATATAATCCTGTGAACAGCGGTATCGCTGTGAAGGGATTATAGCACATACAGTGAGGTTCGTCAAGGGACGGAGGATTACGGTAATTTTTAGCGGGGGATGATTAGAATAAGAGAATATTTGTCATGGAATTAATAAGGGTGTATTTATGAGGTATTTAAATAAGTAAAATCATATATCATTTCGGTTTTTATCGATCGTCTCAGTATATCTGTAACTATACAACTCATCGGAAAATAAACCAATCAGATAGCTCAATTTTTCTTAGTTACGCTGTATAACATCGGTTATTTGCGATGCTAAGTTGTGTTTTGCGAAACACAACTAGTGGTGTTTCGGTCGCAAAGAAATGCATCATATATAATCATATCATCATATGTTTTCGATTACAACAGATTTAGAGAATTTACCAACTAACAGACTAAAATCTCGTAAACCATTTTGGAATGAAGAATTTCTTAATGCACCTTTCTGCACTTCAGAACATTGGAAGATTGCTTGGCAGACAGCCGATATTCCAAATAAAAATTTAATTTCAGATCCCACAAAAGAAGTAAGAAGTTTAGATCAACCAAGGGCTATTTGGTGTAAGCTAAATCGTTTTCGAACATGCCATGGAAAATGTAATAATATGTTATATCACTGGAAAATACGCGATAGTCAAAATTGTGATTGTGGAGCAGAAAGAGAAACAATTCAGCATATAGTTGAAGAATGTCCCTTATCTAAATTTCAGCAAGGTTTCGCCGAACTTCACCTATTAACGGAAGATGCACTAAATTGGATAGTACGCAGATTTCGGTAATGATGATGACATATTAGAACCGTGCGGGCGTTTACCAGGCGTCACTTCACGGGCACTCATTACTGGCGCGGAGAGTGCACCACAGGGGTCAATTTTGTGCCATTTAAAATTAGAAATATTTGGCGTCGGTCGGGATCGAACCCGGTTCCCCAGATTCGCGACCAGACACTCAGGCACGCGACCACAAGACCCCATAAAAATATAGTTGGTTGATTTGTTGTCTAGTCTTAACATACACAACTCGAGCTTCGAAAATCATCTGAATATACAGTTTGCGGACTCGATGTGTTACCTGAAAACATAACTCCACCTACGGTGTCGTTGTGTTTCTTAGGCAACACATCTCGTCCTCTCAACTGTATATTCGATAATTTTCGAACCTCTTGTTGTATAACTATTGATTATATGCCAAAAGCAGATACGTATATCACTTTTTCAAATACATACTTCAGGAGATCAAATTATGTTGTTGATTTTAAAACCAACCATTTGTTACATTTTTACGAATTTTTCTATTACTTAGATTTGTTAAACTGAATGTATGAATATTTTTATATGCACATGAATTTATATTTAGGAATTTGTAAGATCTTACGCTAATGAATGTATAAGTGTGTCTATACCGAAACGTCAGTTTCGTGAGAATAATAAATCTCTTACTGTAAATTTTGATATTTGATAAAAACAAGAATTTAATAAAGATAATTACTTTACTTTGTTACCTGAATTTTTTTTAAGGCCCTCAGATTGGTGTATATTGGCTATAGCCTTCAACACCAAAATACCTAGTATGCACACTTAATTACCCCAAAATTTTCAAACCGCAGTTCGATATCTATTCTATTCTCGAGATATTTACATTTAAAACTCATAACCCAGATATGGGTAGAGATGCGAACTTTACCGTTCGATTCTTCTGGCAAAATTTCACAAATTTTATTCTATTACTTTCAGCTTGCACAACAAAAAACTGAAATCCCTGAAAATGGCGGAAATCGTAAAAAATTCCAATGATGCATCACAGATTTTTCGCCATTTTTGGCAATTTTTAGTTACTTTATTCCAGAAATTATATTCAGTGTTCAAAATTTTTGAAATTTTATATACTTATATAATTTTTCCCGTAGAATCGAATGACCAAGTCGTCAGACATGTATCTCAACCCATTTTTGGGTTATTGATTAAAAATTTGTGCCCAATTTCGTACGCCAATATCTCAAGAAATAAAAGAGATATTAATTTGCATTTTGATAATATAGAATCTACGCGTTAAAATATAAAAGTAAGTATAAAAAGCAGATTTTTGAAAATTTTACCCAAAAGAGGCTGTATATAAGTTTCAGGGGACATAAAAAAATTGGTAGGGGGGGTCCACTTTTTCATCGCCTTGAGACGTCCACTATTTTAAATCCGGCCATGCAGCTATGTATGCATTCTTGCAAGAATTTTTTGAGAAAAACAAATACATCAATAAGATGGTTTCTTAATGAGGCGAGTTTACTTTATTTTACAGTTCTCGAGATCCTAATGTCGCACACTTTATCCTGAACATTCTACACAGCAGATTTAGCTAATTTTCAATGATTATTGTTACTACTCGATATTTGTTACCAGTACATTTTTACCTTCCGTCACCTTTAGGTAAGGAAGGTATTGTCTTTGGTCAAAAAATTCGATGATGAGTTTTTAATCAATAAGCACGTTTTAGGGTCCCTAGAATACGAATTTACTATTTTTACGATGATGTCTGTATGTGTGTGTGTGTTTGTGTGGATGTGTGTGTGTGTGTGTGTGTGTGTGTATGTGTGGATGTGTGTGTGTGTGTGGATGTGTGTGTGTGTGTGTGTGGATGTGTGTGTGTGGATGTGTGTGTGTGTGTAACAAAATTTTCGTCTGCGATAACTCTAATACTACAGTTTCAAAAATTATAATTTTTTCGTATACTTCTTCGCTACATCCGTATGAAGAGCTGATTAGATTTTGGTTACAATTGGTCAACCGGAAGTACCATCATTTGAAGATTTTAACAGTTTTTCTTGAAAAAACTATGTTAAATATCATTTTTTCACATTTAATGTTATTATAAATATTAAAGAATATTTTATTCTCTATACGATTTGACTGCATTTTATACTTAATATTAAATGGATATAGAGTTAAAAAATTATAAAGAAATTAAATTTCATAAAGTAGCTATAGCTATGAAAACAGCTACTATTTTAAGAAAATTCTGATTGAAAGATGTCAGTGTCAAGTGAAATTGACATAGTGTGTGTCTTATAATTTTACTGGCCATATAGGATCTTTTGCTTTCTGTATGCGGAATTTGTATAAAATACATATAACTGCTTTAAGGTAATGTACAAGAAATAATAATAATAAATCCTTTATTTCTGCAGATACATTACACTGTATATAGAAAACGTCACAAAATAATAATTTAAGACATAAATTTTCTGTATGAAATTTGCATAAAATACATGCAGCTGCCGGAAGGTAATGTACAAGAAATAGAATATTTAGCAAGGAACTTTCCGTATGAAATTTGTACAAAATACATAGAACTGACGGAAGGTAATGTGCTGGTCACATCAGATTTTTTATAAATACATAAATGATTTTCCATATGCCCCTATATTATGATTGTTCATACACAATACACCTCCATCAAATAGTAATTACCTTTACACAAAAATGTCATACCTGATCCAAATCCGAAATGCATTACCAAAAAACCCATCAAACAAATGAATAAAATAGAGGAAAAAAACAAAACGCGAATAACAAAAAGGGGTGGAAATGAAAATCGGCACGTTTGTCGCCGACGGTGGTCCTCTGACAATCAGCGCGCTAGAGCGGCGTGGTGGGGTTTTAACGAGGGGGCACACAGCACACGCATTGCTAATTGGGCCAGTGGCGTCCGCGGGCACCATTAGCGTCGTTAGAGGGACAATTGGTTCGACCACCGATGAAGACTATTGTTACCATCACGTACGATTGTTATTGATTGTTTTTCTCTGTGGGTATTGTGGTGAAGAGGGTTGAAATTGAGATATCGATGTGATGTTCATTATTTTTTATACGAGGGAGTTGGAGGGTTTAAACTTTTGTGAATTGTGAGCGGGGAATCATTGGAAAAACTTTGGATTGTTTTAGAACGTTTTGTTTACTTGCTCAATAGGAATATGTATAAATATTGTATATCATAAATTTGTTTCAATTTAACAACATCGGAATGTGTACTTTTTTCAATACCGGATAAATCAAAATGAAAATTCGAACAGAAAAATAAAGTTGAAAATAATAAATTCACCAACATTTATTTATTTGATCTTGTTTGTGCAGATGGGCATATGTTCTACATTTATTACTTTTTTTCTTCGTCGAGAACTGAACGAAATGATTCTTGCTAAATCCATACCTCCATTTACGATACTTTATTAGTACATTCATTAAAATACAAGTTTCATAAGACATGATTTTAGCGCATGCGTCTTTGTTAGAAACGAGCGGCTTGCCGCAAGATTTCTAAGGGGACAAGTGTGCTGAAATGTCTTATGAAACGTGTATTTTATACTACTTTTTCTATTTTGATCCTTTTATCAAAAAATATGTTTTTTCATTTTTAAGAATTTCTATTTTGGTTTTTTATAATGTGCATATTAAAGAACCAAAATATAAAAAAATTCCAAGCCATTCAGCAGATGGCGCTGATATCAGCGCCAATTTCAAGTAGCCGCAATTGCATTGGGTAAACGTGGCTCTAGTCTCCAATTTCAGCCAATCAGAGAATTCGAGACTATGCCCTATTCTCTACAATACTGAATGGCTTAAATGGAACAAGGTATAATAAAATACTGGATAGCTGACATACGGTTAACATGTGAGGCAAGTGGTGGGGGTACGACGCCATTTGCAGAAAAGACAAAACGTCAAACGTTCGTTGGTCTATTATTGCATTATATGGTAGTTTTCTTGAATAAAGTGGTGTTTGTGTTGTGTTCTTAGTGAATAAATACTTTAAGTGAAACATTTCCATTTCTTGTAGTGTTTTTGGGTGCACAAATAGACAGAGCAAGGATAACTCTCCACAATTTTTCAAGTAAATATTTTTGTTCATATGTATACATATTTATTCATACTATTGTTTTAAATATTTTACAAATAAATATATCATCACGGCATATTACCCATTGCTGGGTGTGCCAATCTGCTTTGTACGCAGATATCGGTAATGATGATGACATATTCGTACCGTGCGGGCGTTTACCAGGCGTCACCTCACGGGCACTCATTGCTGGCGTGGAGAGTGCACCACAGGGGTCATTTTTATACCATTTAAAATTGGAAATAGTTGGCGTCGGTCGGGATCAAACCCGGTTCCCCAGATTCGCGACCTGACACTCAGGCACGCGGCCACGAGACCCCATAATAGTATATTATACGCCAAGGTTGAGAAGATAATCATTATTGACTCAGCGCCAAGATTGTAACACGGGGGCAAAGCCCGAGTGATACAAGGCGCCTGGTCAATAATGATCTTCTCAACCGTGGTTTATATACTATTTTTTTCACTACTAGCTCCTAAATTCTATTTAACGAATTTTATATTAATAATAACATAAGGATTTTGACATTAATATTTATTAATATCTATAAAAACTAAGTAGGCAGAAATATTTTTTTTTGTTTTTAATATCTGCGTCATTTCATTTTGGTAACAATAAGTAAACATGTTTGAAGAAAGTAATACGGAAAATTGTACTCCTCAGGAAATTAAAGAAGCGGCACAAAATGTGCAGTTTGATACATTGCTGCCAAAAAAATCTAAACCGATATATATGAAAGTGTATACAAGTTTTAAAGAATGGTGTCTAACAAAAAAGGTGACTAAAATCTCGGAAAATGTACTCCTAGTATATTTCCAGGAGCAAGCACACAATAAAAAGGCTTCAAGTTTATGGGCCATATTTTCCATGCTGAAATCTACTATTTCATTAAAAGAAAATATAGACATTTCAAAATATTTTAAGTTACTTGCATTTTTAAAGCGCCAAAATGCTACATATAAGCCAAAAAAGTCATCTGTATTTTCTAAAGAAGAAATTAATAAATTTCTCATAGAAGCGCCAGATGAAGTCTTCCTATCAACGAAGGTATCCTCTTGTGGTAATAAAATTCCAAAAACTTACTAATTCATACTTTCTTAGGCTATTTTTGTGATTGGAGTGGCTGGCGCTTGTAGAACCGATGAGCTTTGCAATATGCACATGAGAGATGTCCACGTTAAAATGCGACAATAAATATAGGAAACACTCAAACCTCATTCAATACGGGTTCTGCAGCAATAAATTTGACTTGTCACAATTGCACTATCAATTTCAACTATAAATAGTAAATAAATGTTACCTGTTTTTTGTTTTTACATAGAAATGTAATTATAACCCTAAAAAAATGTACAATGTAAGATAATTGAAATAATGTTACAATAAACACTTACCTTTTCATAGATTTAACAATAAATAAATACCTAAATTAACATTTCGCATTGTAAATATAATGTGAGCGCACGAAAAATTTGATAAGAAATAAGATCGTAGAATATTAAGATTTTTAATTTGAAATTTAACTATTGCCAACTTGAAATTAGGCGGCAAATATAAATATATTGTTTTCTTTGCGTTTAATAAGTTAAATAAATTCAGAAGCTTGAATTTCTATAAAAAGTGACAGTTCGCATAATTAACCATGGTCAATAATAATTCATTATTGACCGTTGTTAAGCGTTGCTAAGGAAGCGGTAGAGAAAAACAATTTCACAACTCAATAACAAGTCAATAATGGTATGTTTGTAGGCTAGTAGTGAAAAAAATATTTTACAGATTTCCTTTATATAATAGTGGTATATTACGATAGTGGATAGATGCCATAAAAAGAAAAAAATTCACATCTACAAAAGCATCAAAAATTTGCAGTGATCATTTTCTTGAAACTGATTATTTGAAAAGGCCTGGAACATATATAAGAAGATTAAAACCAGACTCAACACCTTCTGTATTCGAAATTTTCCACAACATATGCAAAAGGCATTTTTTTAATAAGCAAATATTATTTTTCAATTCCTATTCCTATTTTATTATGAATTTGCTATATATGTAATAAATGTATATTATATTATTAAAATAATAACTATAATTTTTTAAATATACGCAATAAATATAAAAAAAATATGTAAATTCATTCGATTTATAATTTGTTGCTATTATGTAATTTTAAATTTGGCGCGTATTTTGCCTTTTCTGCAAATGGCTGCCTCCCAGTTCCTTGCCTCACAGGTGACTAGGTACGTGCACAACATACAAGTTAGCAATCCAGTGTTTATATTAATATCCTTGTTGTTGAGATTCCAGTAAAGAGAGATAACTACATAGCTCTATTTCATTCTATGTGTGTTGCTATTGTTTCATTCTTAAACATAAATTTAAACGTAAACTTAATAAAGTTTGATGTTTGCAAACTTCAGTTTTAACTGTACCTACACTGCAATTGGGAAGTGGGAATGCTCTCATATAATAACATGGACTCAAAAATACTTAAACGTAAACATAATTGTAAACCTTAAAACGAATTACTTATGTGAATGCACCTTATTATTTAAAATGATAATTTAAATTTTATTTTCCACGACCTACCAAATTTTTTTATTCTCAATAATTCTGGAGTGACCATTAGATTTATGGCCCTCGAACAGTTACAAGCCCTCTGATTACGCTTCGTGCTCTAGTACTTATTAAGTAATATTTTTTTTTTAATATTGTTCCTTAAATAGCCTCAAATTTGAAAATATTACGAAATATCCATTAGATATTTTACAATGAAGTATATAAATTTGTGAAATATTTTGAAAATGTAACATGATCTGAAACAGAATGTGACGACAAAGTGCAAACAGATTAACATGTGACAAACTATCGCCTATTTTTATTTATATAAATAAACTGTTGTCCTATTGGCAATGAATGACGTGCTATATGTACTTTGACGTCACATGAGTGGGGGGTTGTTTTTCATGACTGTTTTTCGCGCCAATATTTTAATTTTATTATTTACGAATATAATAGCAAATTATTCTTTGTTATTACTTTTCATATGTATGCATATATGAATAGTGTAGGAAAAAATATAGTACCTATATGGTTTACTATTTATCCTAACTCTAACTAATGATTCATGTATTCAACCATCACTGGCAGTAATTTTGATTGATATAATTCTAATTACTTTCGCATCAAGTTTCAAAACAAAACTCGAATCTTAATAATCTTTCTGTTTTTAATTTCCTGAGGAATCGAGGTCTGTGCATATCGCGGTTTTGTAATTGAGCTGTCAGGCAGCAGGGACGTCGCTCGAGGGTGGGAAAAAGGGGCCGCGTTCCCACTCGCACAACGGTGTCTTAATTGACAAGTGAGCTATGAGCCTCCGTATTAGAGCGGACACGCGTTGACATATTGCGGACAGACCTACGCCACTCTGGTGTGGGTGGTACAAATAGAGCTGAGGTTAATATTTTCAACAGTCGTTGTTAAGGTTTTTGCAATTATAGATGTATGTATGTATAATATTAATGTTTTTCATTAGACATATTGTTTCATTACTTTTTACCTTCCGTCACCTTTAGGTAAGGAAGGTATTGTCTTTGGTCAAAAAATTCGATGATGAGTTTTTAATCAATAAGCACGTTTTAGGGTCCCTAGAATACGAATTTACTATTTTTACGATGATGTCTGTATGTGTGTGTGTGTGTGTGTGTGTGTGTGTGTGTGTGTGTGTGTGTGTGTGTGTGTGTGTGTGTGTGTGTGTGTGTGTGTGTGTGTGTGTGTGTGTGTGTGTGTGTGTGTGTGTGATGTGTGTGTGTGTGTGTGTGTGTGTGTGTGTGTGTGTGTGTGTGTGTGTGGATGTGTGTGTGTGTGTGTGTGTGTGTGTGTGTGTGTGTGTGTAACAAAATTTTCGTCTGCGATAACTCTAATACTATAGTTACAAAAATTATAATTTTTTCGTATACTTCTTTGTTACATCCATATGAAGAGCTGATTAGATTTTGGTTACAATTGGTCAACCGGAAGTACCATCATTTGAAGATTTTAACAGTTTTTCTTAAAAAAACTATGTTAAATATAATTTTTTCACATTTGATGTTATTATAAATATTAAAGAATATTTTATTATCTATACGATTTGACTGCAGTGTACACTTAATATTAAATGTATATAGAGTTAAAAAATGATAAAGAATAGTATATTATGTTATTAGGAGTAGAAAGCGGTCTTTTTGTGTTGAACCCAGCTATTGCGGCCGAGGCGCTAGCCGAGGCCTGGCAAGCTGGGTAAAACACAAAAAGGGCGTTCTACTCTGAATGACATATACTACTTTTTCTTCAAGCGTTTCAAATAATTTTTTGACATTTTTTTGGAATTTATTTACTTGTAAAATTTGCAATTTTAGTCAAAGCTGGCTGTGTATACTACAAAACACAAACGATTCAACTGTCAAATAACAATTTTCAATATGATCTGTGTTGCTGTGGCTACTGCCGCCGCCAGCGGTGAACTAAGAAACTAACATTTTTTTACTAGTACAACAATAACAACATTTTTGTACTAGTAAGACAATGAATATCTTCTACAGCGTGTGTACAGTAGCATAATATGCATATTATAATACGCTTGAAGAAAAATTAAATTTTATAAAGTAGCCATAGCTATGGAAACAGCTACTATATTAAGAAAATTCTGATTGAAAGATGTCAGTGTCAAGTGAAATTGACATAGTGTCATAATTTTACTGGAAATATAGGATCTTTTGCTTTCTGTATGGAATTTGTATAAAATACATACAACTGCTGCTTTAAGGTAATGTACAAGAAATAGAATATTTAATTTAGCAAGGAACTTTCCGTATGAAATTTGTACAAAATACATAGAACTGACGGAAGGTAATGTGCTGGCCACATCAGATTTTTTATTTTATACTCTTAAAATTTAAGTGTTAACAGGCTGCAATCGGACATACCGGATATCCTGAGCAATCCTTGACAGCTATTTAACGTGGGGAAACTGTTTTTTTTTTCAAATATTATCTGTCCTGTTAATTTTTACGTGGTGTTTTGTACATAGAATTTCAGAGAATAAAGCTCTGAATTTTTTTATGTCAAAATTTTTGAATTTACGCCTTTGATAATCTAACAAATTTAATTTAAAGTCCGGTTAAAAACAGACCTAGTAAATATGCAATGAGGGAGTTTTCTAATTTTTGATTTTTTTATATGTTAAAATATTTTAAAATCTAAAGCGTTTTTACTTTTATATTTTGAAATTTTTTAAAAAATACCGGAGAAAGAATGTTAAACTTTTCCAATATATTTATTCCCGCCATTACGGTGTACATAACATCAACTATGTGCCAATTTTGTCTCGACATACGTGCCCAAAACGTGCTAGAAAGAGAAAGAACCAAACACAGCCACCTGTTTATGTTTACATTTGACACTTGACAATTTAGTTTCTGTCTTTTTCGTATTTTCTGGCTTTTACATTTACATACATATTTAAAATAAAATAATTTGACGTTTCAATATCAAATATAGAAGATATACGTTCATGTTTTCATTCTAAACTAGCGCTCGTAGCGGACAACTACGGCGAACCAAAGATGCTGCATACGTCATCGTATTGCGGGCGATTTAACTAACGATAAATTTAATATTAATAATAATAATAATAATAATATTTTATTGCATTAATAGTAATATTGCAGTAATGTGGAAAAATAATTACATCTCAACATGATCAAACTCCTCCATTATTTAAAAAATCTGATGTGGCCAGCACATTACCTTCCGTCAGTTCCATATATTTTGTACATACAAATTCCGTACAGAAAGTTTCTTGCTCAAGATTTCATATTTTAAGTACTACCTTCTGTCAGTTCTATGTATTTTTTACAAATTCCATACAGAAAGTTTCATGTACTAAGAGATTATATATTTCCAGTAAAATTATAACACAAACATGTCAATTGCATTTGACATTGGCATCTGTCAATCAGCATTTTCTTAAAATAGTAGCGGTTTCCATGGTTATAGCATAGCTAGCTGCTTTATAAAATTTAATTTCTTTAAAATTTTTTAACTCTATATCAATTGAATATGAAGTATAAAATGCAATCAAATCTTATAGAGAATAAAATATTCTTCAATATTTATAATAACAGTAAATATGGAAAAATTATATTTAACAGTGTTCTTTCAAGAAAAACTGTTAAAATCATAAAATTAGGTAGTAAAAATAGTAAAATCTTATTCCAGGGACTCTAAACCGTGCTTATTCATCAAAAACTCGCCACCGAGTTTTTTGACCAAAGACAATACCTTCCTTAGCTAAAGGTGACGGAAGGTAAAAACAAGTATAAGGACTCGAGTTTTGTGCGTTAAATATTGTTTTTGTCAGGATTTAAAAAAAATTCTTAAAAAATAAGTCTAATTTTCCACACAGACATCGTGTATCTTCGGTGGCTCTGACGTCTTGATGGCTAGGCTCTAGTATATTTTAGTTGCCCTAGCGTGTACCGAGTACCCTCTGATTTTTTAAATATTTAATTCTACACTGTTAAACATGAACACCACCAACATTTAAAAAAAAATTACAGAATTTCAAAGAAAGTTTCCCATGAAGCCCCAATATTTTTAAATTCTGAGCCTTTTTCTTAAAATAAATATATTTGAAAAGTCTCTGGTTTAGCCGGAAAATGAAAATTTTGCAAATTTTAATAAAATATGAGACCCTCACTGCAATCTACAGACAAAAATCAATACTACATACCTGGAAAATTTGTTTCATAACACATTCAGATAGATTAAATATATTGTAGTTTAAAGTATTTTTTGGATATTTAATTTTGTTATTGAGCAAAACCAATAAATCGATAGATTTTGCATCGGATGATCAAAAATCAATACATGTTCTGGCATCTGTATGGAATATCCTGAACTAATATGTTTATAATAAATTATTTAAACAAATGTATTTTAACTTATAAAATTATTTTTTTAAATATGTTTTTCAATTTATTGCTTTAAAAATGAATAACAACTAATCTTTTGTAAATTGTTAATAACAATAGTTATAACCTAAAATCTCAAATGACAACTGACTGTAATTGTTAAACACTTGTACCTTGATTAGAACAGAAAACAAAACAAATTTAGGCAATTTTTATTTGACTTCAAGATGGTAGGTATTTGGTAAGAAAACATTTGTTTAAACAGCAGATATGTAAATAAGTTATATTTCAGGTGCTATAAACCGGTTTTCAAAATGTTATGGATAATAAAATAAATCAGTTTGTGTTTGGAGTACCAAGTTTACTTGAAAAACCAGTTTGTGGAAGTGAACTCGTTATAAAAACAATATTTTATGTATTATAATAATACGGTATGTATATTTGTAAATAATAATCATTATATGGCATTGTTATTACTAAATATGCATTGTTTATAGAATAGCAAATCAGCTGATTACAAGATTCATCTAAATGCAAACATTACAAATGTTTGGAGTTATCCTGCGAAGAATATTGTTGTTTAAGGGATAAAATATCGTAGGACTAAACTTCAGGGGTTGTTTGTATGTTCTGGTTACTTAATTCAGTTTTGGATTATAGCCAAATAAGAATGCAGGCCAGTACAGATATCAAACAAATGAAATAATTCAGCAGTATTAAGACATTTTTCATGTTGTAGGTACTAGGGGACCGTACAAACCGACCTGCAGGTATCTCAAAAGTACTATGCGATGCAGAAAATTTTGCAAAACATTGCCAAATTGTATTCGAAGACTCTACTTAGCATAACAGAATTACGCGAAAGAACAAAATATTGGGAAGAATTTCTTTAACCTAGCCTAAAAGACAATAATTTTATTGTTAATTTAGTATTTTTGTGCTAGAATTTAGTATCATTGTAAACTGAATCTGCTGTTGTATAATTGATTTACTTTTGATGAAAATTTTGTATTGAAAATTTTAACCCAGAAAAAATATAAGTATGTCAAATGAAATGTATAAGATTTTAACGATATAATATAACTATAGTTTATAAATTTGATACTTTTGTACTTAGACTTTCATGCATGAGTCTTTTGATATATAATATAACTTTTAATGAAAATTTATTGCAAAAAAATGGGAAGAAAACTGTAGGTGTCATGTCATTGTGATATAGGTATATTTTTTAATTTATTTCGTATTATATGTTTATTTCTGCAAACTACATTATAAGTACAATATTTACAATAAGTTATTGTTAACAATTAATGTTTATAATGTTCATAAACAATTAAAAAGTTCTTTTTGTACACTTTTGTAATGGATATAACCAAATATAGTATTTATTAATATAAAAATTGGATAATATGTGTAATATTTTATTTATTAACCTCCTAGAATACATATAATAACAATAATTAATATAAAAATCATAATATATTGTCAAAATTTGAAGAAATTCCAATGTTTTATTTTGGTAAAAATCATTATTTATAAATTGTTTATAAAATCATAGTTCATGTTATTGCCGAAAGATGCCTCAACTGGTATTGATTTTTGCTAATCCAATGCAAAATCAATCGATTTTTTAGTTTTACTCAATAAAAAATTATATTGTCAAAAAATATTTTAAACTACAATATATTTAATCTGTCTGAATAGGTTATGAAACATAAAAATAATTATTAATATTTTATCAAAATTTCCAGGTATGTAGTATAGATATTTACCTGTAGATTGCAGTGGGGGTCTCATATTTCATTAAAAAAATTTAAAAAATCATTTTTCGGCTAAATCAGGCACTTTTCAAAAACATTTATTTGAAGAAAAAGACTTAGATTTTAAAATAAGTGAGGTATTATTTGAAACTTTTTTTGATATTCTTTAATTTTTTGATCTGACATTCCGTTATGTCAGCTGATTTTGTTGATATATAATAAAACAATAACAATACGTGGTGTAAAGAGTATAAATAAGTAAAGACTCAATTTAAGGGTGAAAAGGGAATCTAAGAAAAACAGAAGGGTGCGTTTTGCAGAATTACAATTGTTTGGTAAGCATATCTTTTAAATTAAACAACCTTTTAGTTAAATTTCCGTTTATATTTACAGGGCCGCTCCGTGCGGGCGGGCAGATTGTGCCCCGTACAAAGGCCACACAATTCCTGAAATGATTTAGTTTTTTCAGTACAAACGCCTTCTTTAAGAGGCTTAATTTTCATACGCCCCCAAATGCTCATATAAATAATACTATGTAAAAAATGTATCGATAGGTCTGGTGTGGAATCAGTGTGACGACAAGCGATCGAAAAATTAATAATAACGATCATGCGCAGTAGATGAACTTGAAATATTAAAGACAAGCATCGTTTGACTATTCACAATCTAAAAGTGTAATAAAATCGATTACGCGCGGCGCAGTAGATTAAACTAAAATTTTGAATAATTTTTTCGACGGTATTTGAATATAGCAATGAAATATGATAATTTCAAGATAATGACAACGGAAAAGTAGAAATATTTGCTGGAATGTCGATATTATGAATATAATGTACTATTTAATGTAAAAGTAGGTATTTAATATTAAAAATAATTCTGGTATTGTTCATAACATTGTTGTAGTCATAGATAGGTATATAACAGGACTTTATGAATTCATAAGAAATAAAATCAAGACAATATAGTTTTATATCTCGTATATTTATTTATCTTTATTAAACCACTTAATCAAGCACTAAATCATTTTTAATTACAAAAGCTTAACTGCGTTTTGCAATAATGACAATACAAATTTATACAAAATATACATACAATCTTCTTTTAATTACAAAATTACTTAATACTTCATAGAGACCATTCTCTGTAGGATTGTCGCAAAAATATTATCATTTATAATCAGAACTGCAGTAACGAGGCACAGAAAGGCACACTGTAGATATATAGTGGTCTCTGCCGTCTTACAGCAATATTTTATTATTTAACTTGGAATATTAACAAATTTAGTTAATCTACTACAAAAACTTTTATTTGGCACATGTACTAAACGTAGACAACATAAAATATTCATACGCGGGTTGCCTGTGTCAAGTACATGCTCCGAAAAGTAGTTCCGCGTTTTCTTCCCTCAAAAATATTCTACATTGTGTATTGAACTTACAATGAACGCCTCGCCTAAAAAAGTACAAGTATTTACATATTTACATGCGGAGTACAAAAATATATTGGTCATTCACACTAATAGCGTTTTTCATTTATATATTTACTATGCACTTAGTGCAGCTAATGACATCATGCCCGGCATTAGTTTAGTTGTTACATGTGTAGTGCATTTTAAATGAAACTGTTACAAATATCCAGTGCAAGTTTAGCTTTCACATTGTGATATTATTAAACATAAATTTGGTTGATTGGTTCACGTTACTCCATCTGGTTGTTCGGTTGGGTGCCCGCCAGCTTTTAGACAGTGGAGATGGGCAGGTTATAAAAAGAAATACGGGCGCCACGCAAGTTTTTTATCAGGTTATAGCTACCGAATCGATATATTAAGAACGCAAGTGGTAAACAGGGTAGATCCATAACCTACGAAAAAAATGGAAAATTTAAAACAGATTAGAAATTTGACATAGTTAACAAACTGAGCAGAGTCCTACTTTGAACATATTTCCACTTTTAACGCGCGCGCTTCGCTTTGCATCACTACCTTTTTTTGAGATTAGATTTTTCATTAATCCGATAGATGGATCTGGTAGATATTGGACAATTTTCGAACACGGTAACTTTCTACCACTCGTGTTTTGGAACACAGCCGGTAGATGCGGTATCTTTCTTGCAAAAGATTCTAAATTTCTTGTATGTACATTACCTTTCGACAGTTGTATGTATTTTATACAAATTCCATACAGAAAGTTTCGAGCAAAAAGATCCTATATTTCGAGTAAAAATGCAGTCAAATCGTATAGAGAATACAATGATCTTTAATATATGCGTATATATATATATATATATATATATATATATATATATATATATATATATATATATATATATATATATATATATATATATATATATATATATATATATATATATATATATAATAACATTAAATGTAAAAAAATGATATTTAACATCGTTGTTAAAATCTTCAAATGAGGGTACTTCCAGTTGACCAATTATAACCAAAATCTAATCAGCTCTTCATATGGATGCAACGAAGAGGAATACGAAAGAATTATAATTTTTGGAATTGTAATATTAGAGTTATCGTAGACAAAAAATTTGTTACACACACACATACGCACGCGCACTCACACGCACACATACACACAGGCATACAGACATCATCGTAAAAATAGTAACATCGTATTCTAGGGACCTTAAAACGTGCTTATTCATAAAAAAACTCACCACCGAATTTTTTGACCAAAGACAAAACCCTCCTTACCTAAAGGTGACGGAAGGTAAAAAGGACAATATACTAAAAGTGGTGTTTGACAGTAGAGTTTACTCGATGTTAATGTTTTAAATAATCGCATACTAGATTTAATTTACCGTAACTCTAAATTAAGTTTATACGGTTACCAAAGAATTTTGGCATCAAAAAATACAGAATTTTATGCTCTAAAATTCTATCTATAAAGCATCCTTTGAAATTTTACGGGACAGATATTGAAAAAAATACTGTTTTCTCATGTTCTATATCATGAATTGCTTGGAACACCCATCACATAAGTACAAAAATTTATAAGGAATATAAAAATTTACAATTCTTACCTTCTGCATGGATATACGATTCCTATATTATTACTGCATTTTGAAGCTTTTTAAAGTTCAAAATCACACTTACACCGCAAGAATTATGCACTCAAAGTTTAACCAGGGCGTAATTGTTTATTTAGCAAAACAATTTTTCTATTTAGTTCAACACATTTTTCACTATATTTCTATTACTTTTACTACCTATGTACATAATTTGTCATAACATTGTTCAACAACACAACAAAAGTTAGACTATCCACTACGCCATTTATACACGACTGGCCAAGAACTCATCACAAGCTGTGACACTATCTTATGAAAATAAACGCGATTCTGATTCAAATATGATTATAAATCATGTCACGATAATTATGCAAAATGCCGGTTGTAAATTTGCATGGAGACCTGTTGAAGAAGCAGAATTTTGACGTACAGCGACACATAGTAGTCATTGAAGGAATTATATTTGTTTTTTATTTGTACCTATGTAGAGACTGTTGAATTTCCAGAAAAAGATTCTAATATGATGTCACTACCCAATTTAAAAATGTAAATATAGCAAATAGTCAGTCACATGAACTATATTCGAAAGCAGACACAATAAGCAATTTAATTTTATTAGTGTATTATTATGAAGTGACTCCTAATATTTGCTGATGTTAAATAGTTTAGGTGTCCGAAATTGTTAAAAAGTAGGCATCTTAGATGAACGAAATTATCATATCCAGCACCTAACGGAATAATTTAGATACGGGGGAAAAGCTTTCGGAAACCATATGGACGTGGGTGTCGCGTTTGTTGATCAAATTCAAAAACGCATTCGAGTGTAAGTTTCACAGGATTGGTTGACGAATTTAAAAAAAAAATAAGGCGGGTTTTATCAGTAGGTTCGTAAAACAAGTAAAACAACAGACGATATATTGATTCATATTATAATCCAGACTCCAGTCAAAACGACAGTCCAAACAATGAAAATAAAGTGATTATCCGCTACCAAAAAAGCAAAATCAATTTTATGTGTTGAAAAAGTTATGGCATCAATTTTTTGGTATACTAATAGGGATTAGGGATATTGTTAATTGCCAAAATCTTACAAGATTACTGACGAATATTATTCTAATCTTTTAAATTCGATTTGACCAAGAAATTCGCCAGGATTGTCAAAAAAGTAAATAATTTTTCAGTACGACAACGCACGCCTCCTTGCAAGTGTTGTCCATGGCAAAACTAATTGAATTAAAGCACGAATTATTTCCCCATTCTGCTTATTCTCCTGCTTTGATTCCATTAAACTTCTACCTGCTTCCGAAATTTTAAAAAAATAATGGTTTGCAATATTCTTCGATTGACGAATTGAAAGCTACAGTGAACAATTATTTTAAGGAGCTTCAAAGTACATATTTTCTAGATAGTATAAAAGTACGGGAACATCAGTGAATTGATTTCACAGAGTCCACATTGACAAATAAAAGCTGTAGGTAAGTTTTCATTAAACGACGCGAACTTTTCAAATTATTTATATAGGATTCGAAGGTTGACAAAACATGCAATTTAAAGTGAATCAGAAATAAAATAACTGTTCAAATAGTATGAACTATGGAAAATATATATAAAATGAAAATTACAGTGGCATATAAATAATATACCTATAAAACTAATATACTGCTAGTGGGAGTGAGATTTGTGAGACTAACATTGGACGAGTGCAGACATATATATCTGCATATATAGCTGCACTTGTCTGTAAGAATAGCTCCGCGCAAGCGCCAGATTGCTTTGATTTTATTGGTGTAGTACGAGAAAGGGGGACTAGCGGGAGGAAAATTCTTACACTAACTGACAAGGATAGACAATAATGTTTGTAGCAGACTCCTCTTAAGTGAGAGATAGGGCATCAGCAGTATATTTATTTATAGGTATATTATATAAATACACCGCCATTTTGAATAATATGAGCATGCGTATACAGACGCGCATGTCTACGAGTATACTGACTATTCATATACCTACTACCTACTTCATACGATAGTGAATAAGTGAATTCAATTACAGTATTGAATTTAAAAATCAACTGTTTTTTGTTTGTTGTGAGCGAAAATAATTCTTGAAATTACTAAAAGAAATGTAACAGAATAAAAAAGTATAGTGAAGTATTGTTAAGAGTACCGATAGCAATATCAAATCATGGGAAAGTGCATCGTTATTTCTTTCTACAAAATAAGGGTTTATTTACCAAAAAATCGCGATACACAATTCTTTTCAAGTTTGCAAACTATGAAAGGCAAAAATAATACCTATAAAAAACTGTTGAAACAAGTTGCACCACAAATGTAAACATAACCTAATCGCCTGTACTGTCAGAAGAATGGAGTCCATTGTAAGCATCCGTAGTTCACCTGTACCCTGAGGTGGGCGCTGAATCGCTGATTGACAGTCGAAGAGTACCGTGTCGTGCTATGCAATGCGAACAAGCGAACAAAAGACGTAAGAAACGGTTTCTTTATTTGCCTTTGAGAACCGTGGCGAAAGAGATCATGTCTGTAAATTTCATGCTTATTCGATGTGCCCAGTGACAGTTTGTCCATTTTCAAGTATTCTCACATGGACTTACCAACAAAAAGGTACGTAAGGAGAGGTTAATATTAGATTACATTTTTTTTTCTATTTACTTTCTAAATAAAAACTAGATAAGCTATATCAAAATAAATACAATTTACAATTGTACAATGAAACTTAAAATTGTAACATACACATGTTATTCAATATGACTAGGACCACACTAGGACACAACAATCCGAGACAGGGTCGGATCAGTTTTTATTATTATTATTTTCTGTCCCGTAAGGTATGAATTAATTTATATTGAATTAAAAAAAAAATTGAATTTATGCGCTTGATTTAAAGTAATCTTAATTTAATGAGATCGTAAAAATATATCAATAATCCATTCACGATAGCAAGAGAATGTGGAAATAATTCTTGAATAGGAACAAGTCATTCTATTTGTTCAGCTTCAAAATTATCCTTTTTACCTTCCGTCACCTTTAGGTAAGGAAGGTATTGTCTTTGGTCAAAAAATTCGGTGGTGAGTTTTTGATGAATAAGCACGTTTTAGGGTCCCTAGAATACGATTTTACTATTTTTACGATGATGTCTGTGTGTGTGTGTGTATGTATGTATGTGTGTCTGTGTGTGTGTGTGTGTGTAACAAAATTTTCGTCTACGATAACTGCCATACTACAATTCTAAAAATTATAATTCTTTCGTATTTCTCTTCGTTACATCCATGTGAAGAGCTGATTAGATTTTGGTTAGAATTGGACAACCGGAAGTACCCTCATTTGAAGATTTTAACAGTTTTTCTTGAAAAAACTATGTTAAATATCATTTTTTCACATTTAATGTTATTATAAATATTAAAGAATATTTTATTCTTTATACGATTTGACTGCATTTTATACTTAATATTACATGGATATAGGGTTAAAAAATTATAAAAAAACTAAATTTCATAAAGTAGCCATAGCTATGAAAACAGCTACTATATTAAGAAAATTTTTATTGAAAGATGTCAGTGTCAAGTGAAATTGACATAGTGTCTGTCTTATTATTATTAATATTACTGGAAATATAGGATCTTTTGCTTTCTGTATGTAATTTGTATAAAATACATACAACTGCTTTAAGGTAATTTACAAGAAATAATAATAATAATAAATCTTTTTTTCTGCAGATACATTACACTGTATATAGAAAACGTCACAAAATAATAATTTTCTATACGGAATTTGCATAAAATACATGCAACTGCCGGAAGGTAAAGTACAAGAAATATAATATTTAGCAAGGAACTTTCTGTATGAAATTTGTACAAAATACATAGAACTGACGGAAGGTAATGTGCTGGCCACATCAGATTTTTTCACCAATAGAATGACTTGTCTCTGTTCAAGAATTATTAGTTCCAGATTCTCTCGTTATCGTAAATGGAATATAATGTAATATATTATTGCATACACATTTCAAAAAATAAACATCTGAATATCTGAATAATTGTCAAACCAATCAACAAGACAAAAAGTGAAAAGTGGTATTTGATTGTTTGATACTATTTTTTTTAAATAACAGACTATGGACCATTCTCTTCTCTTAAAAATTCAGATGAATTTACTTTCAAAATAAATTTAATTATATGAACAAATGCGAATCATTTTCCATGTTCTTGTGACATTAAAATTATTACTGTTTCAACAGATTGCGTCGCATCTGTTAATTTGGTTAAATTTACTATAGAAGGTGTGTAGAAGTAAAATTTAATCATAAATTAATATGTTTCACTTATAAAAACGTTATCTCGAAAATCTTTCATTTTCCTGTTATGTTCAATGAGAGGAAACATATTTTTTTTATTAAGAGCATATATAAATTATTATACATATTATTTTTTTGTAATTACAAATAATTCAAGTGGAAAGAAAATTTCTACAGAAAAGTATTTCAATTGCAAAAATAGCCTTGAAACGAAACATATTCAAACTGTAGACTGCAAATAAATAGTAAAACTGCAAGTGAATTCCACAAATTGATTCTCCCAGCCTAAACAAACAATAAGCTATTAGATACAAAATATACCGACAGTAATCGACAGAGATCAGAATAAATGACGCAAAAAAAACATAAAAGAGTTAAACTACGTTTATAAGCTACTGATCAAAGACAAGAGCACATGTGTGCAACCCTCTTTTTGTTCGTGTCGCACATGGTGCTACGTTCAAATTATCGTGATCAAAAGCACCGTAGTTTACAGTGAGAGGGTGTTTTAAACTTTATTTAAAACCTATTTCACATATGGTGCATACATTGATTGAAAAACATCAACCCAAGCTAGGGGAACGAACGAATGCACTTGCTTCAAAAGGCAGAAAAACTTTCATTCATGTGCTGACATCTAGAAGGCGATTTAGTAACGCTCGAAAATATAGAGGCTGTAGACAATGTATGTTGCGACCTCTATGAACGAAAAGTAGTACCATAGCGATTATACTTACAAAGACGGATCAATGGTTGGCGAATCCGTTTAGTAAGCGAGATTCAAATTCTGCACGCCAACATTTAAAACAGAACAGAACAGCTTCGGTGGTCAAATGCATATTAACAAAAAAACTAATAATTATGTTTATTTGGAATTTTGTATTATAGTATACTACTCCATCTAAATATTACATTTTATTGATATTATGTAAAGAAAATAAGTCTCATCAGTTCCGAGTTTTTCGGGCGTGAGTTTGATGTCTTAGTATAGGTAGTTTATGTTAAGATAGTAGGTAGTACTAGAAAAGACAGAGGGCCACTTTTAACTAATTTTCCTGTTGATTAGATGTGATAATAAGTAGGTTTTTTTTTCATGTATTATAAATTAAACCCTTGAACATCTTCATTTTGTATTTAGGCCCGGTTTTTTCACCTCTGGATAAAATGTTACCTTAACTGCCAGATAACATGAAAATATCGCATCGATATTACAGCGTAAATAGACAAAATTATACACACGTCAATTATTTGATGCGATATTTTACTTTTATCTGGCACTGGCAGATAAGTTAACTGCCACTTAATCAAGCGGTAATTTTATTCTAAGTAAATTTGTGGTATACAAAATGTATTGTCGTATAAAGTAAGTACACAATCATATAGTTCCACTCGTAAATAGTTATTTGTAATATTGAGCATAAATAGATACTTTGAGGCTTTAGAAAGAAGTTGAACGAAAATGTATATTTTTCATAGCAATCGTAGAAAAAATATTTTTTCTACAATCTATATACAAAGTAGCCTTTTGCGCTTTCATTTGTCAACGCAAAATGTCACTTTGCCGCTCTAGAGCGACAAAGTAGAAAAAACGCTCGCTGTCCAAATTTCTAACTATACAAGGTGAGAAATGTCACTTGTCTACATTCTTAATGAAAACATTTAGTCAGGAACTAATGGCACTGTAGCTACACATTTACCATCTTCACAACACAAGTCAATCTGACATATAACTGCTCTGTCGGTATATTACAAAACCAAATAAAATGTCGCACTGCTGTGAAAATAAAATAAGGCATTCATTTACAAAAACGAAAGTATAAAATGCTTAGATTAGATTGAAGGAATAGCTCAAGAAAAATTTAAAATAACGATAAATTAAAATTAAATATAAAATAAATTGTGTGAACAGTTGTGCTGCCACCTGCAAAAGTTTGGCGTGAACGCTTCCAATGGACATCCACTTTACCACTGCACTAGTTTAATGTATGAAACAAATAATTTTTTGTTATGGTGGAGGACCCTATTGTGACGACTGTAGAAAAAAATCTTGTGTGTGTTTCGAGCGCAAATGGACATTGTCGATTTCGAGAGAATGCCGCGCTCCTGCGTCGCGCGTCAACAACCTCTCAATCGACAATGTCCCATTTTGCGCTCTTAATACACAAATAGCTATTGTCGTGTAAATGCTGGCGTATTAATTTCCGCTGTACAGATAAAATGTGTTAAAATGCAAGTAACGTGAAAATTTTAAGGAAAATGATAAAAGATTTCAACCTTCAGTGGTGGCGTGTCTATAACGGTGACGTCCGTCTCGTAGACTGACTTTATTTATATATGTATATGCCACATTTTAGCTTGGAGGTTAAATACAATCTAAACTTTATTTTACGTGAAATGTAAAAGATAACAAAAAATATACAGGTCTTCAAAAATGGGCCACGACGTGTCTTGGATCAGCGTCACAATCTCTCTTGTTCATTTTCGAATGAATAAAAGGTCATTTTTATACAGTTTAAAAAATAAACAATGCATATACATTCAGTACTTCAAATTTATGAACTATTATTGTTATTATTATTATTATTATTATTATTATTATTATTATTATTATTATTATTATTTTGTAATATTTTTCACATATATTATAATACATGAACGGTGACGTCGGTCTGTGAGACGATAATTACCCGTGTAATAAAAACTATTATCCCTAGCAAACAACAATTTCGTAGGTAAACTAAGCATTCAAGTTAAGGAAGGTACTGAATATGGCAATGATCAAATCCCTTGTCTTCAAGTGTTATTAAGTAAATTACCTCACCACGGGTGGGGGAATTCATAACAGTCAAAACCTAATGTACAGAGTTTTACAAAATAACCTTATTATTTCTTTTAATTACACAATTAGTTTTTATAATAAACTAAACAAACACTTAAAAAATAGTAATAATTCAGTACGAATATTAAGAAAAGTACGTTCACAATCTGATATTTTGACGACTTTCCTTAATGAAATTAATTAGACCATTTGTAGAACTATCATGAGACTTCACAGGGTTGTTATCTTGCAATTCAGGTTCAATAGCTTTGGCCAGCTGTTTTCCTAATTCTACTCCCCACTGATCGTACGAATTAATGTCCCAGATCACTCCCTGAACAAAAATTTTCTGCTCGTACATTGCTGAAATTAAAAAAGAAATTCAGTAAGTAACTTTTTCAAAATATTAAGCAAATATATTACCAATTAAAGCACCAAGAATAAATGGAGTAATCTTCCTGACAACAATGCTATTAGTTGGCCTGTTTCCTTGAAAAACTTTATGAGGTAAAATATTTTGAATATCAGCTTCAGTCATTCCACTTTTGACTAGTTCAGCTTTAGCCTCTTCTTCAGTCTTGCCTTTCATCAAGGCTTCAGTTTGCGCTAAGAAATTAGCCAGCAATATCTTATGATGTAAATTATCGTTAATAGGATTGTGCGATTGCGCTGGGGCAATAAAATCGCAAGGAATCAATCTAGTTCCTTGATGGATAAGCTGATAAAAGGCGTGTTGCCCGTTTGTACCAGGCTCACCCCAAACTATTGGACCGGTGGAATAGTTCACCTGTTGACCGCTACGTGTCACATACTTGCCATTGCTTTCCATATCGCCTTGCTGGAAATAGGCGGCAAATCGGTGTAAGTACTGGTCGTATGGAAGCAGAGCATGAGTTTCTGCACCGTAGAAATTGTGGTACCAAACTCCTAACAATGCCAAAATTACTGGAGCCTAAAATATAAAATTGAACAAGTCTGGGTAAATGTTTGCTTTATAGGATGTGAAAATCATATGAACCCAATATATTTTTGGATTCGATGCAAATTTTAAGGGGCGGAGACGAAAAATAAATGTCTAAAATTAGGGATCGACCGATATGATTTTTTGTGGCCGATACCGATATACTCATATCCGATATCGGCCGATACCGATATATCGGCCATAAAATTTTGTCGTAAATTTTTTGCTGTATAAATGAGGTAAAAGTGATTTATAATGATATACTGTTACCGTTACGCGCATTAACCATAAATAAATCACAAAAAAATGCAGAGCAAATGCAAAAAAAGACATTTTTTTTCAAACTTCGTAAAAATGGCATTTTTCTGACTTAATTCACAAGGTAGAAGCTTTATTTCTACGCCGTCGGAGTAGAAATAGCTAACTTCTACGCCGCCGGAGTAGAAATAGCTAATTTCTATGCCGCCGGAGTAGAAATAGCTAATTTCTACGCCGGCGGCGTAGAAATAAAATAAATAAATATCCATAGAAACTACATAGAATTAGCGAATAAAAAGAAAAGTAGTGCGTTTGAAAAAAATATTCAATGTGTCATTCGGAATAAAAGTGTCTTTGTGTGCCTCGCATGCAATTGTTCGACTCGCTTCGCTCGTCGTGCAAACTTCCATGATCGCCACACAAAGTATCACTTTTACTCCTAATAACACAATATACTATTTTCAATAATATATTTAGCACCACCGCCAAATAGTGTTGCTAGTGAACAGCTATTTTCTTTAGCTGGAAATGTTTATGAAAGGGCAATAATTTTGTTACATTACAACTTGCCAAAACTTAACTTTAAATATTAATTTGTTTAACTAAGTGTGTAACTTTACTTCTACATTTTTAATGACTTTTTTGCTAAATTTTGAATAAGAATAAACTTGATTTGTTTTTTATTTAGTATTTCTGGTTTAATTTCCTTTAAAAATCCTTAGCAACAGAAATATTAAGCAATTTATATTTTTTTAGGCCGAGACCGATATAAACCGATATCGTGGTTTACATATCGGCCGATACCGATATCAGCCAAGAAGGCCGATATACCGATACCGATATCGGTATCGGTCGATCCCTATCTAACATAGGCTATTCCATAATATTTTTTTTGAATAAGCGAAATATTAAGATCCGAATTTTAAATTTGCTTTGTGATGTAAGTAATATGGGAGTACCAGAAATAAACAAACAGTGGTTCACAGGCTTACGAACAATTGTTCAGCAAATTAAAATCATGTATATTTAAATTGTAATATTATATTTCATTATTAGAGAAATAAGAGAAATTATTGCACTTAATTTATTTCACTTTTTTCTGATTTTTCAAAAACAAACAAAAAAGAAAGTCACCCGAATAGATCGGACACACCCGAATAAGTATATTCTTAGTTGAGCCGGAGTTTCAAAAGCAAAACACCCTGAATTTTTAAGTGCGAGTAATTTATAATATTTTATATTTTCAATAAACTTTTACTATTTTTGATTACGGTGGAATAGCCTATTGAAAATTACAATGCCTAAATAAGACTTGGGGGCTGGAATTTAATATTAGACAAAACTAGTTCTGTTTATTAAAAAAATATATATTAAAATATAAATGATAAACCGGATATGATACTTAACAGATGTTCGAGGAATACCAAATCCAAAATTTCGTATTATAGACTTTTCTATTTATTGGAACAACAAATTAGATTTTGCTTACAAACGATCAACCGGAAGTGATACTTTACTATTTTAAACATGGAATTGGCGGGAGGTCATATGCTGGCCACATCAATTTTTTCATATTGCATTTCCTCATTCTGGGACCTATATCATTCGACTCTACTCAAATTGGGTTCATATAATTTTCATATCCCAGTAAATGTCAGTTCAAGTTTGTATTATGTTCAAATTTTAGTAATTACGTTTTTTTCCAGAGGAGCAGTTTGGAAATGGTTATCCATATAATGAGCACCATCCAAAAGTTGTACAAAATTATCAAATCCAATAGATAAGGAAATACTGAGACCGATTGCAGACCACAAAGAATATCGTCCACCAACCCAATCCCAAAAACCGAACATATTTTTAGAATCAATTCCAAATTCGGTTACTTTGGGAGCATTAGTGGATAAAGCTACAAAATGTTTTGCAACTGCAGTTTTCTAAAAGGAAATATAGCTTCAATTATTAATGAAAATTAGGTAATTTAAAAACGTACATCTTTAGCGATATTTAAGAACCACTGTTTAGCCGATGTGGCATTGGTAATAGTTTCCTGAGTCGTAAAAGTTTTAGAGGCGATGACAAACAAAACTGTTTCTGCGTTCAATTTTTTCAGAACTTCAGCTAAATGCGTTCCATCAATATTTGAAACAAAATGAATATTAAGTCCTTTACTGAAAGGTTTCAATGCTTCTGTGACCATGAGAGGGCCTAGATCAGAACCTCCAATACCAATATTTACAACATCAGTTATCTTTTGTCCTGTGTATCCCTTCCATTCTCCACTGAGAATTTGGTTGGTAAATTCTTTCATATGCTCCAAAACTGCATTAATATCAGGCATTATATTTTTGCCATCGACTAGAATTTCCCGATTAGAACGGTTTCTCAATGCGATATGTAAAACTGCACGATTTTCGGTAAAATTAATTTTTTCTCCATCGAACATTGCATTGCGGGCTTCTTCAATTTTTCTAGCTTTGGCTAAATTAATGAGCAAGTTGAATACTTCTTCATTGATGCGGTTTTTTGAGTAATCCAATAATATATCACCATTATTCCGTGTTTTCAAATTTAAACTAGAAGAAAAAAATAAATTAACTTTGGCATGGAAAAAAGGCGGTGCCTCCCTTGCCGGCCACGGCAGCTAACAAATAGATCAATGGCTGCCGGCGCCTGTTTATGTGGCTATAAACCTTAAAATAAAATATCCATGTAAACACATCTTACTATAGCAATTCAAAGTTTAATGTGTCAGAAAATAAAACAACATGATATTCATTAATAATAACTAGTTTTACATTTTAATTATTAATTTTACGCTTAAATTGATTTGGCAACACAGGCAAGGCACACAAGCTGCATACTTGGCACCCTTGTGGAGCCCTACAAGTACTTATCAAATTCACGTGTCTGCCCACGCCTCATAAAACTATATAGGTAGGAATAAATATGGAGGGAGTATTTGCATTCGCTAGTGAAGCATCTTCCCCCTCTACAATGTGTAACTTTGTCGGTTGAAGTTACAAATTTGTTGCTGTTGCCCCTTGAACTGCAATAATATTAAATTCATTTAACTTTATGCTCTCTCCATATTTATTCCTACCTCCATGAATAAAACTTATCGATACAAACAAACCCCCTCTCTTTGTCTCGAGGAGAGGTGTTTTTTCTATCAGTCAGGTGTACTGTCACATGGCTGACAGTTCCCATGGACAGTTCTTTATTTACATTGTCGTAACCTTAGCAACCGTTACTTCTACGCAGTGCCGCTTGATGCGCTATGTGCAAATTGCATTTCTGTGTCTATTTTGAACGCTATTTTATACACTATACTTAATTTCACGTAAGAAAATAGCGTTGGTTTAGATAGGGACATAAATTCTACTCTTTGATTGGTCAGAATACAGGCCTAAACTCTATCCGTTTTAACTATGGAGTGGTGCGACGATAGGAACAGTTCTGATTGGATAATTAAAACGGATAGAGTTCACAAAAGCGAAAAATATTACATGTCAGTTGTCAGTTATCAAATAAAATATACAGAATTAAGTGATGTTTAAGCATGTTTTGTTGCAATTAGTAATATTCAGGTCTTGTACGTTTTTTATAGATAAAAATATTTATTATTACCAAAGTTTGGTTTCACGAATTAAAATTATTTATTTAATGCATGTAAAAACGGGCGGCTCTCAAACGCCGTCTACTATTTTCTTACGTGAAATGAAATATAGTTGGCGTTTGACGTTCCATCATTAGAGTTCGGAGTTCAGTGACAGTGTGGTGCATCATCTTAGTGTAGACTCCCGTGATATCTGCGTAAATCACAATGGCTGATCAATTATCTGAAGAACAAATTGCTGAATTCAAAGAAGCGTTCACACTTTTCGATAAAGATGGTGATGGTACAATTACCACCAAAGAATTGGGCACTGTCATGAGAGCACTAGGACAAAATCCCACAGAAGCTCAATTACAAGATATGATCAACGAAGTAGACACTGATGGTAATGGCACGATCGACTTCCCCGAGTTCCTTACAATGATGGCGCGTAAGATGAAAGACACGGATAGCGAGGAGGAGATTCGCGAGGCGTTCCGTGTATTCGACAAAGACGGCAACGGCTTCATCTCCGCGGCAGAGTTGCGCCACGTCATGACCAACCTCGGCGAGAAGTTGACAGACGAAGAAGTGGACGAGATGATCCGTGAAGCCGACATTGATGGCGATGGCCAAATAAATTACGAAGAATTTGTCACCATGATGACCTCAAAGTGAAGCGCGGATGAATTGTACTTATTTAAATAATATTTAATTAATTAATAAAAATAATTTCAAAATTATTTGTGTGCGAAACTGTCTTTATTCCCAAATTTCGGTAATGGCGATATATTTATACGGTTGATGATTTTATCAGTTTTATAATATTAGCAGTGGATTCAATATTTATTTCAGAGAATAATACACAAATATTCTAATATATTTCATATATTGACATATATTTTTTACATTTTGGCAATATTTTTATTACTACGTTTCTATGGATTCCATTTTTTTCAAAATTAAATTTTAGGTAGCTGTGCGAGTGCCACTTCCTAACACATAATTACACACGCTTTCAAAATAGTCGTAGAGAGAACACCACAGAGGCCACCTGTGTGCTATTTAAAAATAAATAATTTGCCCGATCGAAATCGACTTCGTACTGTCGATATCACCCTTGCCAGCACTTAAAACACAATAAATATCCCGCGCCATCAACTATGTAGATGTCCATGGTCAGCTTGCAAAAAATATTTACCAGTTAAGGCTTGTGTCCACGATCCTAGAAATCGATCCGAGATCTCGGATATAGTTCGCAATTCGATATCTCGGATAGTGGACACTACCAACTCGGACGCAAAAATCGAACAGAAAACTAGAATGGAAAAATGCGTTGTCCCATTTTTTGTACAAGTTGCTAATTTCATTTAACTGTTACCAATTTCAAATTTTGACGTTTGTTGTTTGATAAGCTTGAAAATGATAAGGTTATAAAATATTACTTAATTTTACTCATTTTTGATATTCATTATAAATAATTACTTATAAATAAATTAATATATTCGTTGTAAAAATTTAATTTACTTACTGCCGGGATAATTTTTATATTTATTAGTTTTTAGTATTGGTAGAAATGGCTGAAACTAACTTCATAAATTCGACCAACCTGACATCTGTAGTCTACAAGTTCAATGTTTATGATCAAAAAATGTGATCGAGAACTCGTAACGATTTCTAGCATCGTGGACACAGGCCTTTACAGGAGTGAGTGTGGATATATAGTTTAATAGCTTCTAGCAAACGTTCGTACATGGACATTAACCAATAAATATTCATCGAATTAACAAATATTCATCTACGCATGTGTGGAGCTGGTGTTCTTCACAAATGAGATGTAATAATTGAAATCGGGATCAGAACTTAACTTGTGTATTTCTCTAAAAATAACAACAATAACGTAACCTAACGCACAAAAGTCACGCTCGAGCCAAGTTAGGTTATTATTAGGCGAATATACCTATTAAACTATATACCGCTAAAAGGCACAGGAAATGTCCGAAACATTTGCACTCTTTAAGCGTGGACACAGCCCCTTGTGCGCATGCGCCAACTGCGTTTGATTCGCTTTTGGCTGCCACATGCCTACCGGTGTGCGCGCCTGCGCTTGTAGACGCGTGTCGAAGCGCTAGACAAAGACGGAGACAATAATGTCCCGGACATTTTCCACTTATACGAGAGATATAGGGTTCAGCGGTATATAGTTTAATAGGTATATTATTATGCGTTTTAGTAAAGTCAATCGGATTGATTCGATGTAATCCGAAACGTTCGTATAGTCAATCGGGTTAATCTCATTCCGATCAGTCAAACCGAACGATCCGATCAAAAAATTTCACCCTGATCCATGTGCAGAGGTACGTTCTAAAACGCAGTGGAAAGGTAGAGTGAATGTAGTATCAATTTCTCTTCTCTTGTTCATTTAGAACGATTCAGATGCAGGGTGTCAAAAGAATAAACTCCTGTTGTCAAGTTCAAAATGGATTTGGAAAATACAATTGTTAGCAGTATGTTTTTTGCAAACGTACTCCTGGTTGAATGCGGAAAGAAAATAACATTCTAAAATGCGGAGTAATGGGATATGAGTGCACTCTAGTCCTTCTAAAATACAAAAGAAGGTAGATGGCGTGGTAGAAACAATGGATATTCTCTCTGTTCCATTTACGACATTCAGCAGATGGCGTTCACATCAGCGCCAGTTTTAAGTAGCCGAAATTACATTGGGTAAACTTGTCTCTTGTCTTCCTGCCAATCAGAGAAGTCAAAACTATTTCCTATTCTCTGTAATACCGAATGGCTTAAATGGAACAAGGTATAGTACTGGTACTCCGTGTGTTCTTTTCTTTCCTAACTCATGCGGTGGCAATGTTTACCGAAATCCACATATCCACGATCCACATGTTTTACAGTGTTTCAGATTTGAGTTTTATTTGTGCTTTATTTTTTATTAGGTTTCTGTTTCATTCATATTTTTAAATTGATTTAATCCAATTATTTCATGTCGTGCAGGCCATTTTATATTTTCTGCCATTGAATTTAAAACCTTTACTAATCTAAAGAAAGCAGACGATAATGATGATTTCCCCATGTCAAATATCAAATCTAAAAATAATTGAAACATAATTTTCTACGTAATATTTAAAAAAAAACTTCTAATAATTGTATTTTCCAAATCCGAGCTTAATAAAAAAAGTACACTCTACCTTTCTACTGCGTTTTAGAACGTACCCCCAGCCCCAGAGTAAGCGGTGTAGCGGTGAAACCTTTGCCGGCAGCAGAGGCATTGTTCGGAAATAAATAAATAAATGTAATTTTATTTTATCACAAGTAAATTTTAAATACCAACGTCATCATTACAAAAAATTGAAATGATGATGAACCGGCATTATTTTGAAAGTACTAAAGGTCAAAAATTAAAAACAAATACTTGTAATTTGAAAATTACTTACCTAAACTTATTGAATCTTTCAGGATCTTCAGCAAATAGTCTTTGTAAATTAATTTCATTGTGATGTTTGTTGTAATATTGTTGCAATTGTTGCCAGGCGGATTCTGTTGTTAATGGTGCTCTCGCTTCCATGGTTGCAAAAGGTGAACTGACAACTTTCAAAGTCACCTTGAATCTGACAGCGAGAGTACGATAAAAGGGAGTGGTGAAGGTAAAGAAAGTTGTTGGCTGTTTTATGAGATATAAACAGCGCATGCTTGTGTTAAATTTTGTGTTATCATTTATTATTTATTCAATTTCAATGTTATCGTTTAAAAATATTAATAAGATTGTAGGTTAAGCACATATTACACGATTGAAATTCGTATAATTTGTTGGAATATCTAAGAATTCTTGCTTATCTATTTCTTGTTTATGTTTTTGCTTTTTTATCAAATCATAAACAGTCAAATTGAACATATTTCATTCTAACTACATATCTATGAACCTCCTGAAATTAGTTCGACAGGTAAATATTAAGGCTGCAAACTAATAAAAAATACAATAATCATTTCCATTTTTATTCAAAATTTATTAGATGAAAGTGTTTCAAAATATTAATAATAATCATTAATTAAATTATAATAATAAAAATTAGACTGCATTAGTAGCGTTTTCTTTTTCTTCCTTGTATTTGTAGTGTAAATCCATACAATCATCTTCAGAAATATTGACCCAACCAGTTGATTTCATGTGGTAAACTCGTACAATACCACCTGAATATGCGTCTCTGTGAGTAGCGTGGTAAATTGCTCGGCGACCGAGATCTAAACAGAGATATTTATTTAAAAAAAAGTATTACTATAGGTAAAAATATTAAATTAACAATTATTTAAATATTAAGTGGTCCCTAGATGTTCAAAATTTTTGTTTTTGTCTAATTCATAGTGACAATAATCGTAAAAGTTATATTATGCGGATATAATACACTTAAACCACAAGTTGAAAAGAATATATAAAGTAGGCTTGTTCAGTACTTATCTATTATATTTTGTTTTTGAGCTACAGGCTAAAACTTGTTTTTCCCTTATTTTGAAAATACAGTGTTAAAAAAACTAACTCAGAATAGGTTTTGAACAGAGAAATTTATGTCTGATCAATATTCAAATCAAAAGTCACCGTAAAAAAATATTGTCATTCGCTGTTTTCTAATTTATTTCTATTTCTAAAATAAGATCCAAGAATAAAAGCTTCTTTTGACTTAAATTTTGACATATCATGTCAAATTGACTTTGATTAAATACTTAATTAATAATACATAAGTTTCTCTATTCATAGCAAACTCCGAGTTAGTATTTTTTTATCACTATACTTCATACCTCCTTTATTATGAGATAAAGAAAAAAATTAGTTATTTTTATACAATTCTTTTCTTTACATAGATTAACCCGGTGTAATTACATTTTTCGAAACCTTAATACTTTTCGAGATTTAACAAACATAATATTTACTATGTGAAACCATATTGAAAATAGTCTCATTTTTCTTCTTATTTTGTAAATAAGCCTTTCAATTATGTATCTTATTTAAATTTTGTTTTAAACTTGAATTATTAATTAATTGGGGTGAAAAATCTTGAAAATTATTAAGAAACAAATGAAAAAACACTTGCAGATCATTTTTTTTGTTTATTTCTGTTATTTTACTTCGCAAAAAAATCTTACCGTAAGCTTCTTCATCCTTTAAGTCCCAGCGGTATCCAGAATCCAATACACCGAAAGCATAAATTGATCCAGAACCAACGCTGAAAACTTTTCCACTGGTTCTTGTTCCCTCTGAATCGACGTAATACAACCCTGGTCCTCGCTTGTCCCATCCAGCAATCATCATACCCATGGATAAACCCATACCCTTGTAATTGTATACCATATTCGCCATCAATTTAGAAGCAGCAGCAACAGAAATTCTTTCGCGGTTTCTCAATTCATACATACGACATTGTTTTGCTAATACTCTGTCCCAGTACACGCAATCGGCGGCACCACCAGCCAAAGTACCCAGCAAATAATTATTGATTTCAACAATCTTTTTCATGGTTTGAGAACCAATAAACTGACCACCAGTAGCTCGGGAATCTACCGCTAAAATTACACCACCTTGGAACTGGAAACCGAGGGTAGTAGTACCATGATCGAATTTGATTTTAATTTCACGGCCAAATTCATCTTTGGTGAATCGGGCAAGGTTTTCTGCAGGCTAAATAGAAGGGATTAATTTGAAATACCTGTTTCTATTAAAACTACTTACATTCGAAAAAGGTGGTAGTGCTAAATCCATATTATTTAGGAAGTTTTTGCTGTAATTAACTACATCACTCTGGAATACGTTATCAACCCCTAAAGTTGATTGTTCTTGAAAACCACAAACTTCTGCTAAAGCCATTATATTTTATAATAAAAATGAGTGACCACTTTTCGTTTGTAATGACAGTGACAATGCGAACTTTTTAAACACAACCTAACTTTACCAACACTTGAGATTTTCCGCCATCTATGCGATGTTTGGTAATAATCCGGGAAATTTAAAATTAAATTATAACAAATTTTAATTTAATACATAATATAAATATTTAAATTTATGTTCATAAATTTTATTAAAATGAAGTATTAAAACTATAAACTACTGTAGAAACTTCATCCACTTTAAATTTTCTTAAAAAGAAAAATTATTGTTGTTTTTACTAGTATGATAATTCATAATATATAATTAAGGTCAAATATACGTCAGGAAATAAGTTTTGATTATTTTTTCAGTCAATAAATAATATACTAATCCGTACGCTACACTCAATATTTTATTTCTTGTACTATGTATTTAAACGGAAAAGACATATTTTCTATTAGTTCTTTCGCTATTCTCTACAAAGAACACCTACGCAATAAATTGTTCAATATTATCAAAAAGACTCGTAAAATTTATTGCTAATTTTTTATAGATGGCCACTCAGGGGTGTACTGGAAAATTCCAGTTTGCAATAGACAGAGGTGGTACTTTTACGGACGTATATGCAAAATGCCCTAATGGAAGGGTCAAAGTTATGAAACTCTTGTCTGTAGACCCAGCAAATTATGATGATGCTCCTAGGGAAGGAATTAAAAGAATATTACAGCAGGTAAAATTTCATACGATTGCATGTGCTAATTTATTACTTCATCTTATCAGTTAGCAACGATGATATTTAGTATTTGTGTTAGATAATAATTTTGTAATCTGACTAAATAAATTTTATTTTTAGGAAACCGGTTGCGCACTTACAGAAAATGGAAAAGTGGATACTTCCCTTATTGAGTGGATTCGAATGGGAACAACTGTGGCTACTAATGCCCTTTTGGAGCGCAAAGGCGAAAGAATGGGACTAGTAATAAATAAAGGATTTAAAGATGTTCTATTCATAGGAAACCAAGCTCGGCCAAGCATTTTCAAACTGGTAATTTTCGTCAATTTTTAAATATAACGGAAAATTGGGAAATGATCGGACACGCAGTCTAATGTAAATAATTTATTTCCTGGCCTACGTTTCGACTGTTACTACAGTCTTCCTCAGGGCTAGAAATGGTCAATGATAATAAACGGTAACGTGGGGATCCCCCTGAGGAAGACTGTAGTAACAGTCGATACGTAGGCCAGGAAATAAATTATTTACATTAGAATGCGTGTCCGATCATTTCCCAATTTTACATTCTGCTACCAGTCCATCATCGTACTCCACATTTAAATATAACATTTAAAAACGAATAAATATTAGATTTTTAAAAAATATTGTCCTTTAAATAGTCTCAAATTTGAAAATATCACGAAATAACCATTAGATATTTTACAATTATTGAATTTTTTCAAAAAGGCACTTGACTTGAAACAGAATAAATAAATAAGTATATCATCACGGCATATTACCCACTGCTGGGTGTGCCAATCTGCTTTGTACACAGATTTCGGTAATGACGATGACATATTTGTACCATGCGGGCGTTTACCAGGCGTTACCTCACGGGCGCTCATTACTGGCGTGGGGAGTACATCACAGGGGTCAATTTTGTGCCATTTAAAATTGGAAACAGAATGTGACGTCAAAGTTCATACAGCTTAACATGTGACAAACTATCGCCTACTTTTATTTATATAAATAACGTAGTGGATAGGCAAACTGTTTTATTCGCGATTCAAGAAAAATGCTCACCAACTAACGGTCAACTCATGAAGCTCTTAAAAATGACGTCACAATGCGGCCAGCATATGGCCGAT
The DNA here is from genome assembly GCA_963082715.1 of Harpalus rubripes. NCBI lineage: Eukaryota > Metazoa > Arthropoda > Insecta > Coleoptera > Carabidae > Harpalus > Harpalus rubripes. The sequence continues at coordinate 13,139,693 of OY720456.1, read as the reverse complement.
ATTACTAAAACATCAATTTGAGTAGTTCGCGATCTTTGGGTTTTTGACACGTTACGGCACGGTACGTCACGTTACGGCTTACATCTGTATAAATTATCACATAAGTATACATTGATTTATTCTTTACGTTACGTTACGGCTTACGCTGTATAAATTCAGCATAATTCTGCTTTAAAAGTTGTTGAAAAGTATTCACAAACCAAAAATATTTATTTCATTTTTATTCCTTCGGCGAATATTTTATTATAATAATATGATTAATAAATAAGTAATTGATGAAGTATGAAGTTATTTTATTTTCTTGTTAAATTATATTTTTTCCGCTTATGAAATTAAATGAATCATTTTATTTAAATATAGGATATTCGTACCCCTGATGTTTTGTATGAAAAAGTTGTTGAAATTGATTGTCGAATAGTACCAGCTCTACCAAATAGATGCCATTTAGATCAAAACAAATTGAAATGGAATATTATTGAAGATTCGACCACCGGTGAACCTATGTATGAAGTAAAGGTTATTGACGAAAACAGTGTTAGAAATGATCTTCAACAATTAAAAAACTCTGGAGTAGAGAGTATTGCTGTAGTTTTAGCGCATAGTTACACGGCTCCACAACATGAAATATTAGTGGGAAAAATTGCACACGAATTAGGTTTGCAAATATTTACAATAGAAACCGAATAAATGTTGAAATTATGTATATTTTAGGATTTAAACATGTTTCACTTTCTCATCAAGTAATGCCTATGGTTCGAATTGTTCCACGAGGTTTTACCGCATGCGCAGATGCTTATCTTACACCTCACATTCGTCATTATTTAGATAGCTTTAAAAGTGGGTTTAAGGATAATTTAAAGGATTGTAATGTACTTTTTATGCAAAGTGATGGAGGCTTAACAAACATGGAAACATTTAATGGTTCAAGAGCTGTATTGTCTGGTCCAGCGGGAGGAGTTGTTGGGTAAATATAAATAGAAAATGGATTATTTCTCACACCCACAAAATTGGAAAAATCTGTTTTCGAACTATAGCAATTTCAAGATTACTAATACTATATGTAATTATATTTTTTGTAGGTATGCAGTAACAACTTATAACAAGGAAACCGATTTGCCAGTAATAGGATTTGATATGGGAGGAACATCAACTGATGTATCACGATATGCCGGACGGTATGAACACGTATATGAAAGTACAACTGCCGGAGTTACTATTCAGGCACCACAACTAGATGTCAATACAGTTGCTGCTGGAGGTGGCTCTATGTTATTCTTTAGGTAAAAATAAAATATCTAATTTTTACCGCCTTCTGATTCATTGTAAATAAATATGATTTTAAATCTCTATTACAATAAAATAAATTTTAAAAATGATTTATTGTAAATAAATAGTTTTTTAACGTGAATGGATTATAACATGCAACTAAGGACACGCTAACAGACATGGACATATTCTTTAAACTTATTTTATTGTAATAGAGGTTTGAAATCATATCAGTATCAGAATACACAACACTTTATATAGCAGTAGCTTAGCAACATTTTCTATTAAAAAAGAGAAAGATTATTTGGCCTGTGTCTATTTAATTTGTGATGTGACAGATATACGTCAAGGGTGGCATCGTGGCATCATTATTAACACACTAAAAATAATAGAGAGAGATATGTCGCAGCTTCTGTACTAATGTTTATCCAGTGACGTTGACATTTAAATCCAATTGTTCTATGGTTTACGACATGTCTATATTTTTGTTTTATGTAAAAACACAGGTGAAGATGATAAAACTATGAGAAAAGCATTATTTAAAAAAAAATCAGAATTTTCAAATAAATTGAAATAAAATAAATAATTATATCGTCACGTCTTATTACCCATTGCTGGGTGTGCCAATCTACTTTGTACGCAGATATCGATAATGAAGATGACATATTTGTACCGTGCGGGCGTTTAGCAGGCGTCACCTCACGGGCACTCATTGCTGGCGTGGACCACAGGGGCCAATTTTGTGCCATTTAAAATTCGAAATATTTGGCGTCGGTCGGGATCGAACCCGTTTCCCCAGATTCGCGACCAGACACTCAGGCACGCAGCCACGAGACCCCATCAAATAAATTACATTTATGTTTTCACTTAAAATGTATCCATAAATATTTCGCGTTACACGCCTTTGGGTACGAAATGCATTGCAAGTAATATTATACCAAATGGCTCATTAATAACCTTGAATAGTCATCTTATGTGAATAATACTATAACGAGAAAATAATAGGAGCAGTTTGATCTTCTTGTTTAATTGTATAATATCGGGGTATTATCCAATCAGAAAACAAGATCAAACTGCTCCTATCTTCGCACAACTGCAATCTTAAACCAGTTATAGTATAATTCACTTAGACAAATAATTCAATTGGTCGGAAGATGATAATTTTCGAGCCGAACCAATATAATGACGTCTCTGTTCGCAAATGAATTATAGTTAATTTATTTCTTGTTTTCATCAATTTTTGGTATACATCAACCACTTAGAAATAGTACTTAAGCTATTTTTAATTATTTTTTATTTTTAAATACATTTTATGCATAAAATAGACATGTAATTTTATATTCAAACAGCTTATTATTTCGATTTGAGTAATATTTAGTAAACATCCCCTTAACAATAAGAAGTGTAGCTTCCGAATTCGTTCTCATATATTTTATATTTAACTTAGTTAAAAATTATACAAAACAATTTAAAAATTAGTGACCTTCAGGCAAAAGTACCACTTAAAATTTTTGTACTTATTCATATTTTCAGATCTGGCCTGTTTGTTGTGGGCCCAGAATCAGCTGGAGCCCACCCAGGCCCAACCTGCTACCAAAAAGGAGGACCCTTAACTGTAACGGATGCAAATTTGGCACTGGGAAGATTACTTCCAGAATATTTCCCCAAAATATTTGGTCCAAATGAAAATGAACCATTAGATAAACAAGCTACAATGAAGAATTTTAATAAATTATCTGAAGAAATAAATGCATTTTTATCAACACAAAAAGATAAAAAGTCGATGAGTGTGGAAGAAATAGCTATGGGTTTTGTTAAAGTTGCTAACGAAGCTATGTGCAGACCTATTAGGGCACTTACTCAAGCCAAAGGGTACAATAGTCAACAGTAAAAATTATGAAATATTTCAACAATTAATTACTTTTTTTTAGATATGATACTTCGCGTCATGCATTAGCATGTTTTGGAGGAGCAGGTGGTCAACATGCTTGTGCCATTGCTCGAGACCTCGGTATGGGAACTGTTTTTGTACATAGGTAAATATTTTTCCCATTTTTATTCATTTATATACCTTATATACGTTCGTATAAAACGATGGTTATAATTTTAATTCCTAGTCCTTTATTCAATTATATCATGTATTTTCCCTTCAATTATATTTTTCTGAATACTAAAAAGTTAGTGCCGTTAAATGGCGGTATTTAAAATTTATAGGCGATCCCGGCATATAGTTTATATTTTAAAATTACACAGGAATGAATTTGAATATAAGGTATGGTTTAAATTCTTAGTTTACAAATAAAAACTTAATTTCAGTATGTGAAAAAGTGAAGAATATTTATCAATAGACCATTTCAGAAATTCAAAGCGCATGTGCCAAGTGTTAGACTGCGACAAAAAATTAGTGCCGTTTTCCGTATATCCATCCTTGTTTACATGACAGTTCTGTGTATTTCACAGTCTTTTTTTGTTTTGTTGGTGGTCGTTTTTCAAATAATTATGATGGGCACTAAACTTCTGGCCCCCAAAATAGTTATTTGAAATGTTTTGTCTGGTTTGGAAAATAAAAAGTGGGGTTAAGTAGGTTAATACAATATTTTATAATTGATTGCTGAATATACTTCACTTTTTCACATACTAAAATAAGTTTTTATTTGTAAAATAAGAATTTAAACTATACCTTATACTCAAATTCATATTAACAACTCCTGGATAGTTTTAAAATTTAAAACTATATGCCCTGGTTACGTATAAATTTGAAATGCCGCTATTTAACGGCACTAACTTTTTAGTTCAAAAAGTAAATGTAGTGGTCGCTCAAATTTCTGAAATGGTCTATTATAAAATATTGTATGGACCTTTTACATCAAAAGAGAAAGATAGACAAAAAAAACATGTATTATGTAGTGCGCAGTAGGTTGTTTGCGCATTGATGAGGCAAGTTACATTTCAAATAAAATTACAAATGGCGGAATTTAAAAACTTTGGTAAAAACATAAACTTTATTAAATAAATTCAAACAAAGCGTTTGTGACGAATATTTTTAAACAAGAGGAAGAGGATATAGGAATCAGAAAAGTTGTTATTTGTTTTACAAGATGCAAAATAAACACCACATAAAGTTACAGACAAGTGCGAAGTTGCCAGTTTGATATTAAGAAACTGCTAACCTAACCTAACCTAACAAACAAGAATAAAATTATTGTTTTTTCTTTTAAATATATATTTTTTTCTTCAAGCGTATTATAATATTCATATTATGCTACTGTACACACACTATAGAAGATATTCATTGTCTTACTAGTACAAAAATGTTGTTATTGTTGTACTAGTAAAAAAATGTTAGTGTCTTAGTTCACCGCTGGCGGCGGCAGTCGTCACAGCAACACAGATTATATTGAAAATTGTTATTTGACGGTTGAATCGTTTTTGTTTTGTAGTGTACACAGCCAGATTTGGCTGAAATTGTAAACACTACAATTAAAAAATTTCAAAAAAATCTTTGAAACACTTGAACAAAAAATAGTATATGTCATTCGGAGTAGAACGCCCTTTTTGTGTTTTACCCAGCTTGCCTAGCCCCGGCTAGCGCCTCGGCCACAATAGCTGGGTTCAACTCAAAAAGACCGCTTTCTACTCCTAATAACATAATATACTATTATTATTAATAATAATTTCTTTATAATCAAAGACAATAGCTATTTGTGTATTAAGAGCGCAAAATGGGACATTGTCGATTGAGAGGTTGTTGCCGCGCGACGCAGGAGCGAGGCATTCTCTCGAAATCGACAATGTCCATTTGCGCTCGAAACACACACAAGATTTTTTTTACAGTCGCCACAATGAGGTCCTCCACCATAACAAAAATTTATATTTTATTTATTTTTACTTATCGGTATTTTCCATTCTTCTTGAGCTATTGCTTCAATCTAATCTAAGCATTTTATACTTTCGTTTTTGTAAATGAATGCCCTATTTTATTTTCACAGCAGTGCGACATTTTGTTTAGTTATGCAAGTGGGTAATGTGTTACTACAGTGTCATTAATTCCTGACTAAACGTTTCCATTAAGAATGTAGTCAAGTAACATTTCTCAACATTGTATAGTTAGAAATTTGAGGAGCGAGCGTTTTTTCTACTTTGTCGCTCTAGAGCGGCAAAGTGACATTTTGCGTTGACAAAAGAGAGCGCAAATGGCTACTTTGTGTATAGACTGTAGAAAAAAGTATAAGTTTTTGTGTTGTTTAAATATTTTTTTATCGAAAATAATTGCCTGTCCTTTTAATTATTTTTCTTGGCAACATGGTGCCTCCTCATCTCTAGTTCATAAGAATTTCACTACGTGGTACATTGAAAAATGACGTCAGGATCCATTGGACCTTTACATTTTATTGCACTTAACTTAACCTCATTTTTATTTTCCAAACCAGACAAAACATTTCAAATGGCAGTATTTTGTGGACCAAAGGTTTAGTACCCATCATAATTATTTGAAAAACGAAACCAACAAAACCAACGAAACAAAAAAAACTATGAAACAACAAGCAGAACTGTCATATAAACAAGGATGGATATACGGCAAACGGCATTAACTTTTTGAGGCAGTCTAACACCTGGCGCATGCGCTTTGAATTTCTGAAATGGTCTGTTGTATTATATGTCCAATTCATTTAGCTTTCCTGTTTCTTATCTCTCTCAAAATCCTCTCTTCTCCAATTCTTTTCACCACCTCCTCGTTCTTGTCTTTCTCTTTCTCTCTCTTCACCCAATTTTCTTCAACCGTTGCCACAACCATATCTCAAAACTTTCCAAATATTTTTTTCCTTATTCCTAAGATCCATGTTTCGCATCAGCATCCAATACAACACAATACTTAATATAAAACATTTCAAAAACCTTTTTACAGTTCTATATTAATGCACCTTGCTATAGTTCCAAGTTACTAAGCTTCCCATTTATTTGAAGGAACTTGCTCTTTCTAACATCTCTCTAATCAACCATCTTCCTTAACTCTCCTCATTACTTTTGATCTTTTCTGTTTTTTTTTCATCCCATACTCTTCATACTTTGTTCAAAATTTATTCAACAATCAATTAAATTTTAAAATATGTATTGAAATTGAAAGTTTACAATTTTTATTAATTCATTTTAGATACGCTGGTATACTGAGTGCTTACGGAATGGCATTAGCAGATGTGGTAGAAGAAGCACAAGAACCAAGTGCTACTATATATTCCAAAGAAAATTTACCACATTTTCAACAAAAATTATTACATTTACAAGAAAAATGTCGCGAGAAATTACGTTCACAGGGTTTTAAAGATGAAAATATTGTTATGGAAGATTATTTACATATGAGGTGAAATAAATCGCACTCTATTAAATAAAATTTATAAAATTTAAGGATCTCAATTTATAGATATGATGGAACAGACTGTGCTTTGATGGTTGGACCCGGAGGAGACTACATGGAAAAATTTTTAGAACGCTATCAGTGCGAATTTGGATTCACTATCTCTGGTAGAAATATCATAGTTGATGATATTCGAGTAAGAGGTGTAGGTCAAAGTGCGTCTGCTGAAGAAATTGAGAAGACACGAGTAACCGGTGAAGCAGTACCCGAAAAGGTATTTTTCTATAATCGTGCGGGAAATAATTAAAGAATAAGATTTTTTGTTTTATTATCTTGAAATAAATTTTCATTATAATTTAAAAATATCAGGCATACAAGTAGTAGATGATATGTCAATAATTTAGAATACATTTCGTAATTTTTCTTATTTTTGGGGACGATTGCAAAAAAAATATTATTTATAATACATGCGGGAAACTTGATTCTGCAACTCCATGCAATATCCAAAACTTGCTGCACTCGTTTTAGAAACTTGTATTCACTAATTTCGCACATTTTGTCAGAAAAAAATGTGTGCGTCTCGGGACGCCCGACAGAAGTGGTAACTTGGTGCCGATTATTTTAAGTTAAAGTAATTTTATCGTTTAGTATTAGTAAAATAAATTTAATGATTTGGTAAAAGGTTTAAATTAAATAAATAATTGTTTTGTATATAATTATATATTATTTTTGATAATTTATATACGAACACAACAAGGTATAAAACATTAAATACAAGAGGAATGTGCGTGCCGCTTCGTCGAGAGAGAACGAGAGTTACGCGCGCGTACTGGCTTGCCATCTCTCAGCGGCGGGCACTAGAATGGGGAAAAATCTTAAGTTTTAATCGCCAGGTCTGAATTCCTTAGCGGTTCACCCTTTCATAAGAAGTTATCACTTCAAAAAAACATTTTTTTGACTTGTTTATGAATATTAATAAAGCAAAATTATATTTTATAGAATGTTGAAGTATATTTCGAAGGCGGGTATCAAAATACGGGAGTATATTTATTAGAAAATTGTGGACCAGGCCACAAAATTCAAGGTCCAGCCATAATAATGGATCAGTTAAGTACAGTTCTTGTAGAACCTGGTTGTACCGCAGCTATTACTAAATATGGAGATATTAAAATTACAATAGGAAGTGGAAATTTAGCTCGAATCGGTCCCGAATTAAATTCTATTCAACTTAGTATTTTCGGACACAGGTAAGTTGCAAATTTCGATCTTTGTTGCATAATAAAATCAACTTAAACCTTATATTATATTTAGGTTTATGTCAATAGCTGAGCAAATGGGTCGAATTTTGCAACGCACTTCAATTTCTACTAATATAAAAGAACGATTAGATTTCTCTTGTGCTCTTTTTGGACCTGATGGTGGTTTAGTTTCAAATGCTCCTCACATACCGGTTCATCTGGGAGCTATGCAAGAAACAGTTCAATATCAGATTAATACAAGGAAAGAATTTAACGAAGGTGATGTTATACTTTCAAATCATCCTTCAGCAGGGGGATCTCATTTACCTGATCTTACTGTTATTACACCTGTATTTTATAAGTAAGTATGATTTATAAGACTAAAATGGATAAGTTTAACAACTTTTTATTTTAATGAATGATACTCAAAAGTATATCTCATTTTACAAAAATAACATTTTCCACACTTCTTTTCAAGTTTATCCTTAATTAGGTTATAAATAATCTAAGATAATGATTAATTATAAATTCTTATATTAATAAAGTGAAACTATAAATTATTTAATAATGCTGCGACGTCACTTCCCTAATAGGTACTTATACAATTCAAATTTTTCGGACACCATCTAGAGAGAATAAGAAAATTCGGTGGCCATCTAGTGAGCAAAAAAGTATTTTATAAGTAGTTATATAGTGAGCAAGATTTAGCTCTACAATTTGACATTTATCACGCAATCACAGTATAAGGAAGAGGCAGTAGGGACACTCTGCTAAATTTCATGTCAGAAATTTCTATGCGCATGTGCGAAAATTCACCTCTGAAAACATGGGTGGAAACTTTTAGTTTGCTTAGCAGTGGCGTAACAAATTTAAGATTTATAATAATATAATATTTAGATCAATAATAGCAATGAATTAAGTTTTTACTCAACATGACAATAAATGAAATTAGCAAAGAGTTAAATTTCAAATGTCTCCTATGTATTATATTAATTTTGCTAGGTGGATGAAGGGACCTGGCTAATCCCTCCTATTTACGCTACTGAAGCGTGTTTTGTTTTCGTTTGAGAACATAACCTTGCTTGATTTCCATCAAACTTTGTTTTTTTTCTTTTTGACTTTGCACTTTTAAAAATGGAAACAAATACAGCTAGGAGAAGAGGTGGAAGTAAATGTGCTATGAGAACATGTTTAAATGTACATTCATGTGACACGTGCAATAAATTTGCTAAAGAACATGAAGAATTATATTCCTATTTTAAGAAATATGAAGATGTGCCTTTTGAGGAAAAGACATTCGGAAGTTTATATATGCCAAATTAATTATTTATAAGATTTGTATTTAAGTTAGAAAATTTTTTATTCAAAACTTTAAAACATTTTCTACGCAAAATAACATTATTCAACGTTTTGTTTCAAATGTGAATAGAATAATATTTGACCATCCATGTGAACACTTTCCTAAACATTATTTGGTAAATTTGTATTTTTGGGATGCGGTTATTTTATTCTTTAAAATTTATAAACAGAAATTTTTAATCTTTAAAAAACAATAAAAAAATATATTTTATTGCACAATTAATAAAAATTTATGATAAACAGTAAAATCTAAATAAAACCTACACGATTCCTTAACAATTGACAGCAACTCTGCATTACCTAAACACTATCGCCACATCGCACTGCTCATTTCTTGTGACAGTATTTCAAATTTGCCGGCTTTGCTCACCCCATACAATATGGCCGCCCATATTTATTTTGATACAACAACATCAAAGGTGCCGCCTCGAAGTGTCGCTACTGTCTCTTCCTTATACTGTGACGCAATCCACTTTTCTTCATACCCCGGCATTTTAGCCATCTTTTCAACTGTAAGACGGAATGGTCTTCAATGTTTTTAAACACAAATCGTACCACCGGTACATCATCTTGTGTTAAACTCATTATTTATTTGTGAACTTGGTTTTTCAGTGATATTCCAAGGATCACTACACTTTAGTACAAGAGATAATTAATAACAGGCACTATACAAAATAACGTAACCAAACTTTGTTGACTAAATAACAAACAAATGATGGGATCAACGAAAAGAAATGCCGAATTGTGTGGAGAGAGATCCGCCGACGTCAAAATTATAATAGACCATAAATATTTTCGTTCTTCAGTTTAAAAAAAAATAATTCTTATATCCCACGGACCTCCTTGGCTCGTTGACCCATGTCTACCAATATACCTATAAAACTAATATCATTGATTAAATAATACCTACTACAAGGTATTATTTAATCAATGCTAATATACTACTGGTGGGACTGAGATTTTTGAGACTAACATTTGACGAGTGCAGACATATATATCCGCATATATAGCTGCACTTGTCTGTAAGAATAGCTCCGCGCAAGCGCCAGATTGCTTTGATTTTATTGGTGTAGAACGAGAAAGGGAACTAGCGGAAGGGAAATTCTTACACTAACGGACAAGGATAGACAATAATGTTTGTGGCAGACCCCTCTTATGTGAGAGATAGGGCATCAGCAGTATATTTATTTATAGGTAAATATGTCTACCACATCACTGATTGCTACGCCAATGCCTCTGTTTACGCGCTTTTACTGGAGACGGCTATACTCACCAGTTTTGTCTTTCTACTTCTGTGTGACAGTCAGAGCGGACAAGTAATATCTCTCTTTATTGGGGCCGTGACGTCACAAGCAATTTTCAACAACTTTATTAATTGAAAAATAAACAAAAATCGTGGAAAACCCCCTAATTTAATTTTTATTGTAATTTCGATTGTATATTTTCATTTATTTTAATGGATAAATATTTTAACAAAAAATATTATCAAATGTTCTTTACTAGAAACATTGCCACTCCCGTGTTCTATGTGGCAAGTCGTGGTCATCACGCCGACATCGGCGGTATTACTCCTGGGTCAATGCCACCACATTCAACTTCTTTAGATCAAGAAGGTGCAACTTTTAAAAGTTTTCTCTTAGTAGAAAAGGGCACTTTTAGAGAGAAAGAGCTCATTGAAGAGTTAATGCGTCCCGGTACAATCCCTGGCTCTTCTGGTACAAGAAACCTGGCTGACAACCTGTCTGACTTAAAAGCTCAAATTGCAGCAAATCAAAAAGGAATTATACTTGTCAGAGAACTGATTGAAGCGTATGGATTAGATGTTGTCCAAGTATGAATAAAAAATTAAATTATTTTAAGTTTTTTGCTATTTATAATTATTTTAAGGCGTATATGGGACATATTCAAAATAATGCTGAATTAGCTGTGAGAGATATGTTGAGACAAATTGCAAAAACAACTTTACAACGAACAGGTAATGCTGTTTTAGAAGCTGAAGATAGATTGGATGATGGCTCACCAATTCATCTAAAAGTTACTTTAAATTCTGAAGAAGGTTCCGCTATATGTGATTTTACGTTTGTATTTATTAACTGAATCCAAATCACATGATTTTTCTACTTCTTTATTCTATTTGTAGTGGTACTGGTCCCGAAGTTTGGGGCAACTGCAACGCACCAAGAGCCATAACATTATCAGCTCTAATTTACTGTCTGCGTTGTATGGTGGGCCATGATGTTCCTTTAAATCAGGGCTGTTTAGCCCCTGTGAAAGTAATTGTCCCTAAAGGCTCAATTTTAGATCCGTCCGATGGTGCCGCTGTAGTCGGGGGTAATGTGTTAACCTCTCAAAGAGTGGTTGATGTTGTACTCAAAGCATTCCAAGTTTGTGCAGCTTCCCAGGTAAATTTTATTACGCTAAAATTATTAAGAATAAGAAAATCTGGTAGGCCGTTGAAAACAAAATTTACACTACCTATAATTGTAAATTACTCGCAAAACTTTAGTTATACTCGATTCCATTTAAGCCATTCAGCAAATGTCGCTCGCATTTTATCATTTTTAACATAAATTTATTTTATTTCATCCCGTCATTTGGCAAAATGGTGTCACCCATCCATTGATTCAAAAAAAATCTACTACATGGCGAATCTAAAATGACGTCACAGAGTCATAAAAATTTAATAGGTCTATGCCAGTGACCTCCATATTACATATATGGACTGGAAACTCTATTGTTCTCAGATGTCGCCAAAAAAATTTATGCAACCCGCGCAACTGGAGGAATTTTCCAGTGATTCTCAAATGTTTTTCATAAGGATTTTTGAAACAAGTTTATTGGATTAAAAATTGAAATATATAACACGAGTGTAAACTTTTATATTACCATATACATAATAAAAAACATATATTTAAGACTAATACACAATGATAATACAAAATATAGATATAGACATACAAATACAATTACAAGAATATTACTTACAAATACATATGAAATAATAATTAATTTAAATATTTTTAAACAATATTAATTTAGTCAATTTTGATCTACAACTAGATTTATCTCCTTGTAACTTCAAATTAAAAAGTTTAACATGGTGTTTACACCTTATTTTTAGAAAAATATTGGTTATTTTTTTAACAAGTTGAATTTCATGCAAATCTTCACCTATTTGATTCTCCACAGGATGTATTGGTACAAAAATATTATTTTTTTTAGAAAAATAATGTACATTATTATTAACAATGATATTTTTAAAATTTTTGTTATGAAATTCATTTCGCATGGCGCGAAACAATTGGAGACGATACATTTATTCACCATATTTAAGAAATATGTTAAATTTCCTCGAAGAGCACAACTTACAACTATGTGTTCAATATGACAGCACAGTGAAGAATGATATAAGTGTCTCTCAAGAAACATTTGGAAACCTCTGAATATCGGATCGCTTGTTACAACGCATGCGCCAAGTGGAGGAATTCTGTCCTCCAGTGACAGTTCTCGGTGCCAGCCCCTGCCGTGCTATAGGTATAGGAGCTTCCAGTCCATTTATGTAATATGGAGGTCACTGGTCTATGCCCAGCACGTCACAAACACGGCTGATACTGAATTTTGTGCGATCGATTTAAATGCATTAAAGTTTTATTTTCATATTAGGGTAATAAAAATCAGAAAATTAACGATTATATTCACCATAATATTACTTATTCATGTTGAACTTTGATATTCAATAAGTATTTTTTAAAAGCCATAGATTTAGAAACCTCTATTTATAGCTAGTGTAAAGAATTTGAATGAAAAAGGAATATCCATTAAGAAAATAATGAATATTAAAGCCACTTTTGTAATGTACAACTTTTGGCTATTTTTTGAACTTAATAAAATAACGGAGTAGAATATTATCGTCTGAAGAAAAAATTGATGCCGCAATTCATAATTATTTTGAAAGCATTAAGGAAGATTGGTTATTGATTAGGAGCTTTTAAAAAGTGGAAGGAAAATTCGTGACCTACGTATAATATAAATTTAAAAAAGAGGGTAATTATTTCTATCAATATAATATGTAAACAATAAAAATATTGTCGTTTGCGATTACATTTCATAAATTTCCGGAAACAAATAATATAATATATTATAGGGTTGTATGAACAATATAACATTTGGATGTGAGACGTGGGGAATGTATGAAACCGTTGCTGGAGGAAGTGGTGCAGGCCCCACTTGGCATGGACGAGGCGGGGTTCACACTCATATGACAAATACGCGTATTACAGATTTGGAAATTCTTGAACGACGTTATCCAATCATTGTAAATCAGTAAGTTTTAATTATTTTCATTCCAAAATATAAAAAATAAACGAGGAAATATTTATTTTAATAGATTTAGTTTACGAAAAGATTCTGGGGGAACAGGTCAATTCCGTGGAGGAGAAGGAGTAATTAGAGAATTACTATTTCGATCACCTTTAACTTTGAGCGTGCTAACTGAACGAAGAGTTAATGAACCCTATGGTATGGCTGGTGGATTACCTGGTGCTCGAGGCTTTAATTTACTTATAAGAAATGATGGCAGGATGATCAATTTAGGCCCAAAAACAGCTGTTCCAATTTATTCAGGAGTAAGATACAGTTTAAAGAAATGTAATTTTTATAAAAATTGTTTAATTTTAAAGGATATATTCCGTTTGCATACTCCCGGAGGAGGAGGTTATGGAACTCCTGGGAGAGAAAATAATACGGAACAAAATACGTCACAGCATACATTCATTGAACGTGGAAGCGTATATGAGTACCGAAAAGCTCAAGAGTCAGTTTAAATCAAGTAGGTAAACAATGTATAGACTGTATTTGTGCCTTTCTCATTCATACATACCTACATTTAAAATAAATATTACAATTGTATATTTGTAAATTGTACTAATAAAAATATATAAATATTATATGCAGCCGTATCATAATGACAATATTATAAACCTAAATTTGAGTACTCTGAAACATATACGACTCAGTATCATAATGAATCCATTACAATGTTCAGTATCATAATTAGCTACATATGTAACTATGGTAACGAAATACGAACAAATTAAAAACAAATAGGGTTTAGTTTTTTAAAGCTGTCGGATCCAAGTCATCTCTGCATTATGAACGAATTAACAAGTTTGTATACATTCATCTCACTCTTATTTGCATTGATAAGAACGTCGCGCTATAAGGATGCATATACCATGCTTGTCTTAAAAATGTAAGTTTATTTATTATTTCGGATATATTAACTTTATTCAGGGCCGTTACTATAAACGTACAGTTAAATTTCGTTCTATAGCAAATTATTAATGAACAAGTGCAACGCGAATTTTTCACAGCAACGATTTAAATTTTATAAGAACATTAAAATTGATTAGAATTTGTTCATTTTATTAAATTTAACTGGACGTTTATAATATCGGCCCTTATAGTTGTGCGTTAACGTGACTGAATGCTCGCGTTGTATATGATTTAATATAATGAAAGAAGCGTGCACGTAGCAAAACTAATAAATTAAAACTAATACAAATAGTGTAATAATAAATAATAACAATATCCAAATATTGTCTTTGTATCATAGTCTTTAAGACTACATAATGTTACATGCTCAACTTTATAAATTGCTTCTCCTTCCTTAATAGGACGAGAAGACCCAATATATTCAAGTATTTCATTGCTCAATTTCCAGTGTTTCCCTTTTTATTATAGTTTACACCAAATCGTTTAGATATTTTTACTTTTAGCAAAAAAGAAACAGATATCAGATATAACAAGTACTATTGTTTTCCCCATTTGGCCGCCGTTCAACCTGTCATCTACTTCATTTTTATCTCCTATAGTATCTTTTGTACCACCATAAAAACGTAAACGACACTACTGAATAATGACAGAATGGGCGGAGCTAAAATCTTAACTCTAACCACTCTAACAATAAACCATTCAGAAATTCAACGCGCATGCGCCAAGTGTTATACTGCGACAAGAAGTTAGTGTCTTTTGCCGTATATCCATTCTTGTTTATATGACAGTTCCGTCTGTTTCACAGCTTATTTTTTGTTTTTGGTTTCATTTTTCAAATAATCAAGCAAATAATTATGATGGGGGCTAAACTTCTGGACCACAAAATACTGCCATTTGAAATGTTATGTCTGGTTTGGAAAATAAAAAGGCATACCATATTTTATAATTGATTGATAAATATAATTCACTTTTTCACATACTAACATTGGTTTTATTTATAAAATGAGAATTTAAACCCAAATTTATTTTAACAACTTCTGTGCAGTCTAAAATCTAAAACTATATGCCGGGGTTGGGCATAAATTTGAAATGCCGCCATTTAACGGCACTAACTTTTTAGTTCAAAAAGTAAATTTAGTGGTCGCTCAAATTACTGTAAAAAATAAAATATACCCGATTTTTTTCATATTTAAATTTTTTGGTACAGCACTGAATAATGCATTTTATTTTTTTATCATTGATTTACGCTAGCAGATAAAAGTTTGTATGTGATACAGACCGTAAACAATCATTATGGCTTCGCCTCATATAGTACCATAATGGTATAATGATTGATATTATAACCCTTACAACATAAATAGCTATTAAAGTACAGATCGTACTTCAAATGACAGGTTTGAACACAATAAAAACTCATATTTTGATGATAATTTATTTACTTAGTTATTCCCACTAAAACTACATATATAATCCACTTTGGATGTAATAAATAATTACATTTCAATTTAAAATTTATGAAATATTAACATGCAGTGCGTTAAAATAAGTGCAATATAATTTCTTTTAAATCTGTAACAATAGACAAACACCAGCCAAAGTCCATTTCGCAGGTTTTTCTTTTGACCGTAAATTGAAAGTCCATACAAAAGTAGGACCTCTCATTCTCGTTTTATAAACGGGACATTCGTACATATTACGCAAATCTTGCTTATCTTGAGTAATTGCCTTGATGTATATAACTGGCATAATTGGGAACAGCTCTTTTAGTTTGGAATCTCCGATACTTCCTATTTGACTGTCCCAACGTGCGCCTTCCATGTAAAGACCGTGAACATAGGCTCCTTCTCTGGGAGCATTTCTAGAAATAAAATAATAATGAATTAAATGAATTTAATGTGTTTTGGGGGGAACATATTACGACATTTCATCTCTGGTTTTCTTTGTTACGTCACAGAAAAGGCACATTTTATCCAAAGGCCATTCGTTTTTACGTGCTGTTTGTTGCATAATTGCTGTTAGAAATGATTGTGGGTTGAAGAAACCTGCTAACCATACTGCTGACGGTAGCTGAAAAAAGAATCATTTCACATTAAAAGGAGAATAAATTATTTATTTTTTAATAAATATTAAATAATTTGATATTTAAACTAATATAGTGTTACTACGTTCAATTTGAATACATATATTTTTATCTAGTGTGTCTACTATTTTTATGAACCATAGGATATACAATGGGAAAATTTTCATATGGCTGTAACTTCTGCCATTTAATAAATAATATATTACTTATTAAATGCAGTGATGATATATTTATTTATTTTAAGTGCATTTTTTTATTCTGAGTATTTTTTGTATTTAAACTTTTGTTCTAAAATTAATAGGGCAGTAAGTAAACATATGAAAATCGTATTATTGTGTTTTCTATGATTCAAAATAAAAAATCTGATGTGGCCAGCACATAACCTCTCGCCAGATATTTTGGTTGTACGCATAAAACGAAATATATTTTTAAATACAAATACATATATTCATGTCTCACAAAAAAATAATTCTCACATATATTTTTGCAAAATCTATGGGATATTTTAATATACTTAAATTATGTACAATACATACATTTTCTTTATATTCAATATCCTGAAATTTTCTTTTTTTACTTTCCGTTTCTTTTTCTTTATATTCGTAATTTTTTCGCAAATTCCTCTTATATTCTTTTACGTTGTTGACTTTTTTTATTTTCATAATCTTCATAATAATGTACAAATATTTTTGACAGCGGCATACAAATATTTTTGACAGTGACATTTATGTGTCAATTACAAACATTTGAATTTCTTGCCTTGAAGTAGTTTGATTTGAGAATTTTTATATCAAATTATTTTATATGCATTTCTTTATCTCTTAATCTATAGAAGATATAATAATGAATTTATATTTATCGAATAAAGAATTTAACATTCTTTAATATAAGTATTTACATAAATTTTCGATAAATAATATTTAGATGATTTTTTTCTTGTAACTACTACTTCCGGTTGTCCAATTGTTACCAAAACTTAATCAACTCTTCCCATTATTTTTAGATTGAGGAATCCGTAGTTAAAAATGTCTTAAGTCTTATAGTATTTGAGATATCGTGAATCCAATATCCACACACACACATCATCGTAAAAATGTTATAATCGGATTCTAGGGACCTTAAAACGTGCTTATTCACTAAAATCTGGATATGCGATTGTTAGCATGAATACAAAACCTCTCTTAGCGAGAAGTAAAAATAGACAATATGTGTGTAACGCCTCTAAGCATAAATATTTTCTTAAATTAGTTATTTAATCGTTCATTTACGAGTCATTCACAATTATTTTTCAACTAAACATTTATAATATTAATTACTTACTGAAAAATCACTAGCCCAATTTTCAAGTTCTTTAAGTCGCATGGTAAAATCAGCAAACCACTGTCCTAAGGGTAGTAAACTAGGATAGGCCCGTTTAGTCCAATTATCTGGTACATAGTCCATAAACAGCGAGGCTTCCAAGTTTTCCATATCACTTGTAATTGTAAGTTCACCCTAAAATATATTTTTAACAATATAGCGTATATATTAAATTAATTTACATATACCTTTAGTCCCAATTCTAATTCTTTTAAGGACCTCCTCATTTCTTTTGAGAGAATATTCATTCGTTCACATTCTTGAAAAGCAACAATAATGTAAGGTGTGCGGTCTTCTACTTTCCCCATAAGTTCCTGGATGTTAAATTCTTCTGGAAGTTTATCTGTGATATCTTCCAACATAAATTTAACTTTGTCTTCTCTACTGATAGTAACTCCTCCTTCACCTCCTGTTTCTTTTGGTTGCATTTCAAATATAGTTTTGAATAAATTATCAGCCATTGCCGTTAAAACTCCAATTTCTGAGTTAGGATGCAAACCATATAAATGAGGAGATTCCGCTGGCAAGATATCGTCAATAAATCGATGATATCTGCAAGAATTTTTTTATTTTCCTGAATGTTCGACTTTCAGAAAATTATTTAAATACGGAAATAATTTTTAAAGATATAGTTGTCTGTTGCCACAAAAAGTTTTAACTCGGATTAATAATACCTATATTTATTTTCGTAACAAGTGCGATAAATGAGTGATTCTGCGTTCGTATCGGAATTTGCATAGAGTTTTAGAATCACTTTTTCTGCATATGTTGCAAACAATTTTTTTCTACAATAATTCAAATAAATACATACATACATACATACATAAAATCACGCATTTCCCACTTAGTGGGTTAGCACAAACCCGAAAGAATTAAAATAACATCATCCAAAAAAAATAGTCTCTCTTTCAATAACATTCTTACTAACCTGGCATCATAGATACAACATATATTCCTCACTCTTAACATATTAAAGTGACCGATTTTCGGTAGCGAAATACCGCAACCGGACCACAATAATAGTTACGAAACAATCATCCTTCGCCACACATTCCTGTTTAAGCACACTTCTTTCGCCTCGACCACATTCATAATCGCATTCATACACGCTCTTCTCTTCCCACTCGGAAACTTTCTGTCTTTTAGTACCTTATCAATCACATCCATCCACTTACACACTGGACGGCCACGCAATCGAACACCCTCAATTTCACCGAGATATTTACATCAAATTATTCCTCACGAGGAAAAAAAATCCAAGGTGTTAGTATTTGCAAGGAGTAAATTGGTGACTGTGTGCAATGTGTTGGTGGATGGAGTGAAACTGGAGCAAGTGAATGAGTTTGTATATTTGGGTAGCATGATGTCAAGGGATGGTCGAATTGATAGAGAAATTGAAAGGAGAGTGAGTGCGGGGTGTAAGGTAATGGGTGCTCTGGGTACGGTTGCTCGAAACGTAAACGTATCTAGAGAAGCTCGTTTAAGTGTGTATAATGGAGTGCTAGTGCCTGCTTTGATATATGGAAGCGAATGTTGGGCATGAACGGGAAAGCATAAAAAGAGAGTGACTGCCGTGTAAATGAGGTATTTACGTGGAGTATGTGGATATGTAAGACGGGATCGCGTGAGGAATAATTTGGTGTATGAAGAATGTTTGGTTAGGAAAAATGTTGTTAAGAGAGTAGGAATGAGCCAGTTGAGATGGTTTGGTCATGTGGAAAGAATGAAGAGTGAATGGCTTGTAAAGCGTATATTCAAATAAATAATATTAAAATCTTCTGTTTTTAATTATTTCTCGCACTAATGTGGAAATTACTTATTTCCCGCACTCATTTTAAGTTTAAAAACACTTATTTACTTACTTTTATAAAAAATATATATCGAACAGTTTATTTCTAAACAAATTATCATTTCTGAATTAAATTAACGGATTATTTTTTATAAGTGATTTCACTGACAAAAAAGAAGAAAATAAAATATTACATAGTATCATAATTAAAATTCTTACCCAACATAATCGGTATTAGGTGGAGCTGGGACACCCTGAGCAAAAAATAAATCTCCATCAACAAGCTCGGGTTGCATATATTCTTCTAAATATGTTCGACATAATCGGCGATCCCAGTCATCTGTTATATGACCACCGTACATTATTTCTCCAAATAGATATCGTAAATCTTCCCATGGTACCTAGATTTTATCATGAATAATTAATTATTAAGGCCAAATTACATGCCATTTTTGTAACAATCATTCTTTTTTTATATTAACTTAAACTTGAAAACTTTATACTCGACTTTATACATACATAATATACTCGTAGTATCACACAATCACCTAGACACACATACTATAAACTAATGAAAGGTATTATTACTTTATTATTGTTTTCCAAATAGTTATACAAGACATTGACGCTAATAGTAAGATCTCCAAGGTTAAATGGATAAACTTTATTCCACCCTTGTGCACCAAACTTTCGTCTTTCTGCAACGACTGCGTGAAAGTAACACAAAGAAAATAATATAGCTTTGAATTCTGCTTCTTTGCCGCACATTTCCAATGTTTCTTGATTAAAATTATCCAAAGCTTTATGCAAATTCGCCAACATCCCAGTAGGAGGTTCGTTTGTGATTTTAATAGAAGATTCTAGAATACCCTGAGGTATAATATTAACTTGCGGATCGGGATTTGGTTCTGCACTAATAAAAAGCCGGAAATTTTCGTGCGAACCATCCGAACATTGTTCCATTTTCTTTTCTAGAGTTGGTAACCACCTAGAAAATAATTTGATCAATTTATATAATTTGACAAAATTATGAATTTTGAATTAGGTGTGCAAGATTTATTTATAAATACATTATTGTATATACACAGAAAAGTAAATGATTAAAAATTGGGAAACTATATACTTAATTTGCATATTTTCGTCTTTAATTACCAGCAGGCTGGATTCATTCCAACATCTTCCAATAAAAAAATAAATTGATGATACCCACAAGTTTCTATTTCTACTTATTTGTGAGTTACGCTCCCCTAAAACTCATATAAACCTACGTTTGAGCAAAATATTCAAAAATCTACTTTTTGTACTTTTAGATTTATTTCGATGCGCTGATTATAAAATTTGAAATTGCAAATTAATATTTCTTTTATTTCCTAAGATATTTGCGCTCAATCTTGGGCCCCAAAATTTCCATTTTTGGGCAATAAACCAAAAATAAGTGGATATTTATGCCTGGCGACAAAATAACTGAAAATGGCAAAAAAATCACATACAATCTATGGTGAATTTTTTTACAATTTTCAGGGATTTCAGTTTTTTTTCTGTGCAAACTGAATGGAATCATTTTTCCCGTAGAATCGAAATACATAAAAATTGGAATTTGGAAAATTTTGGGGGAAATGGATGTGTTACCTTGAAACAAGATGAATATTTTGTAGGATGACCCAATGTCCCATTTTCGAGGCAATTTCTATAGCATTTTCAGCAACTTCCTCTTGACCTTGTCCTAAAGACACATTATGGAAATTGAGATTATCCGTTGTGAATCTTAATTTCTTTCCCAAACTTTCCACATCTTTCAAAGGATTTACACCAGGGGATAAAATAAAGAATGTTGGAACAGATGAACTTGTCTCTTCAAAAGATTTTGCAAATTCTACACTACGGGCTTCTACAAATTTGCTTCCGAGCTTCTCTTCTACAAAAACTCTAAAAATGAATTTTTTTTATAATTATTTTGTAATTTACACCGAAATTACATTAGTCAACTTTGGTTGATTGGTTGTTGGCTACCGAATAACCAATTTTGGTTGACTTTGTCTAATAAAAGCCTCGAGCAGACACATTACTCGAGCGACCTTGAAATGCTTGGAATCAACTGTAATTTTCAGCCATTAAAACACATGAAATTAAAAATAACTTTTTAGCAGTTTAAAATCAAAATATTTGACATCACAAATCAGCTGATTCCAAAAATTTCAAGGTTGTTCGAGTCACGTGTCTGCTCGCAGCCTATGAAGTAGCCATTTGCCTCATTGCCACTGCCAGAATACCAGTTTATAGGAAGCCGGCAACCGTGCCAACCAAAGTTGAAAAGCAGTCTACTTTAGTTGCAAGTTCAAGTTGACTTCAACTCTAGGCGAGGTTGCAGTTGTGTAGTTGAAAAATTTAAGTTGATTCTCGTTTTCTGCAACCATTCGCATTGCAACTGCAGTATTTAGAGGTTAGTTTCTTATTTTAGTTTTTATCATAAAATAAGTAATACATAATTACGTAAATTTATTATTTTATTTTGTCTATGGTTTTTATAATAAAAATGGTATATTGGGACGCTGAAGATTGACGATACCATGTAAATCACGGAAACTTAGGAATAATGTGAATAAAATTAAAGATTTCTCTTAAGAAAATGTCAGAGGCGTAAAATGATTTTTTCCCATTATTTCAGACATTATAATTATACAAATATTTATGTTCCTAAAAAAATATCTGAACTTAATCAGATATAAGTTGACTGGTGTTACTCATTTTTGCAACTTTGTATAAAATATAGTTCATATTTTATAATTTATTTAGATTTAATAAACCTACAAAATGCTTTTACAAATTTTATTGTTCATTCTCATACTTACGCCACAGCATATGTCATTCTATCTGGTCTTAAAGCCCTCATCATACAAAGTCTTTGTAAAGCATTTTTATTTTTCCACTCCTGAGGAAATTTTTCTTTTTCTGGAGCTTCTGCTTCAACAAATTTGAGCCACCTTTTAGCGGAACCTTGTATGTCTCTTTCTAAATTTCGAAATTCGTACATTTTTGCTAAGGCTTTTATTCCACCCCAGCTATTATTCGAGAGGAAGTCTACTGGAGATTGCACATTTGAAACAATTGGATATCTTAACAGGAAATCTAATTCTTCTTGATTCACTTCTTTAGCAGTTACTAGAATCTACAACATAATGACCGTTAGCGTGTCAATAGTTTATGAATTAATTTAGAGAAGAATACTTCAAATAATAATACCTTCAAGATTAACATAAAAAATCAAAGAAATACCATAATTTATATTAAAAATATTACCTGTATTGTCATTAAGGTCACGAAAATAAGTTTGTCCTTTTCAAATAATCCCCTACTAGTATACATATAAACAGAGTAAGTTATGCAATCTAATAAATTTTCCACTCTGTCAATTAATTTTTCCGCTGGTTCAGCTTTAGCTAAAGCATCTTTAAATACAACAGTAAATGCCTTCAATGAAAACAAATATATTGCATTGATTCTGAACAATTCATTCAGAATAAAATATAGAAGAGATGCCCGAGTAGCACATTTTCTATACTGTTCTCTTGCTTCATCGATTTTTATTCCAGTGATTTTAGCTTCTTTTACTTTTAATTCTATTTCCACAGACGTTCTCTTAGTAGTTTCTAAATTTTCTACCAAAGTTATGTCACTGAGAATATTATCACCAGCGTTAGATAAACGCCATAGTAAGTCATCTTCAAGAGTTTTTAAAGTGATTTTGAAATTATTTTGAGTTGTTGTTAATTCAGCTTTGAGATTTTCAAGGTCTGGTCTTTCTGCTTTTACTACTTCTGCTAATAACTGTTCTTCCAAACTAAAATAATCAGTGTCAGTATAATTTAGATTATTTTAAGAATAATTACAATATTTACCCATCTTTTGTGACAGTGAAATTTATTAAGGTAGTTTGCGCTTGCATTTCAGGCTTATAATGTGGATTTGCAAGTTTAGTTTGAAGAATTAGTCTAAATTTGGGATTAAAATCCACTTCTTTATCACCAATTTTAATTACTTTTCCTTTTTTAATCAATGCCCTGCCTAACAATGGGTCTAATACTGCATCTACAGATTCTCCAATATATTCTATTAACACAACTTCTCCACTAGAAATACATCTTTCTATTATATCTAGATAATTCTTCATCCCTAATCTGAAATAAATTATGTAATGACCACATCAATTGTCTAAAAATTAAAGAAATGATGTAAACAGAATTTTCAAAATAACACATCCAACAATGGGATTTCGAAAACTGAGAATACATAGAAATATTTGGACAAAAGATGACGCATTAGTAGATCATTTTGGCTAATTATTTTTCAAAAACTGCGTATATAAATAAATTTTCGTCTCCAAAATTATACTCTTTTGACTAATAGAATGACTTGTCTCTGTTCAAGAATTAGTTCCACATTCTCTCGTTTCAGCGAACGATGTTTAGATTCCCAGAATTTCGAAAACACCATCATATTTACATAGGCATTTGCAACATAAAACTAATATTACCTTATAACTTTTAAATGGGCAGAATATTTACTCTTTACCCATTTAAGACCTTGCAACTGAGGATCTATTAATAGTGGCCATCGAGTCGAATTAATCATAATTGTAGCATTTTCTGTTGATACACGATCCGTTGGTAAACCCTCGTTATTCCATTGCGCAATTTGTGCATCGTCTGTCAATAAAGTTAAACAATCCAAACCGGGTGCTATTGGAACTGAGGGCTGAAGTTTTTGGAAGAATGGCATCCAATACTTATTTTCTAAATCAACACGATATGTCTTAGAAAAGCAACCAACGTACGATAAAAACGCGGTAGATATTAATATATCCCCTGGTAATGTTTCTTTCGCAATACCGTATCTAAAAATTTTATTATTAGATAATTAATTTGGGTATGATTTATACCATACGTTTTTATTAATTCTCGCCAACGGACATTTTCAGAGGCAAGTCCATTAATAAGTCGATTAGCTAAATTAATAGTATATGCAGTTGCATCTGCTTCAGCTTGACATTTCATTTTTGCTTCTATCGCTTCTTCAAAGTCTTCTCTCAAAAGGCTTAACTTTTTCTCTAATTCCTGTGATATAAAAGAAGTGTCACACATTGAAGTAAAAATAATAAACAGAGCTAGTCAATAGATAAATTATTTTAAAAAAAATAGGAAAACATTTAAATTTTTTAACATTGAAGTAAAAATAATAAACAGAGCTACTCAATAGATAAATTATTTTAAAAAACAGGAAAACATTTAAATTTTTTAACATTGAAGTAAAAATAATAAACAGAGCTACTCAATAGATGAATTATTTTTAAAAATAGGAAAACATTTAAATTATGCATTTGTGTTTCAGCGATGTGATTGTGATTTTGGTGGCGTGTGTAGATGACATCATTAGAGTAAGGAGTCCGGTCGTCGAAAATTCTTTTTTTAAAAAATAAAATAAATATATCATCACGGCTTATTACCCATTGCTGGGTGTGCCAATTTGCTTTGTACACAGATGTCGGTAATGATGAAATATTTGCACCATGTGGGCGCTTACCAGGCGTCACCTCACGGGCACTCATTGCTGGCGTGGAGAGTGCACCACAGGTGTCAATTTTGTGCCAGAATCGCGACCTGACACTCAGGCACGCGGCCACGATTCTTTTTTTGATTAGTTTTTTCTGGATAATTGATTAAAATAATTAATTTTAGCGCACTTTTCAAATCTATATGATTATTGGAATATAATTCTTTAAACATTTCACTCAATTATGTGATGTCAGACCTGTGTGAGCTTCTTAGTTTGTTAGTGAAGTAAAAATTACAATTGTTTAGACAAAAATTATGAATAATTAGTTTCTTTTCGCTCGACACTACGGTTGCCAGATTTATAATTTCACAATACTGGACATATGTATATCGATGGATTCAAAATTTGTGAGAAAAAAATGCGCCTAGGTCAAACGTGTTTTACTGCAAAGTAATATAATATTGAGTTCTTTACAATGAAGCAAATTGTTAAAAAATTAAGATCGGATAGAAGTCAGTAACTAATAATTTATTTTATTTTAAGAAAACAATTGCATAAATAATGCATTAAAATATTAATATAAAATTAAGAAAAAAAATCTATAACAAAAGCAACATTGTCAGTCTTAAATATTAACAAACAATTTGAAATTTATACTTCTTTTTCGATTTTACAACTGCCAATAAATTTTTATTTGCACCTTTTCTGATAAAATTTGCGAATTCATTACAAGACATTTAAAATGTATAATTAAATGTTAATTAAATCGCGCTCCTCACAAAATACAGAACAGTATTTTACGGGACGCTCAAATTTTAGCGCAAATAGGTAACAATCCCTTATATACGGAACGCCTGGCAACCCTATACGAGTACTATATTCACTAAAGTTGTAACGTCATATACCATAGCGCAAAAAAAGTTTTTATTGAAATTATGAATGAAAAGTTTTATATTTTAATCAAAATTTTGTATAAAACCATTTAAAATTTGTCATATATTGATAATTTTGGCAAAAAATATGTAACTTTTCACACCATCAAAATTACAATCCCATATCAAATACACAAACTATATTTCGTGATACCTGTAATTTCGCTTTTAGATCTGTAAGTCTAGCTCTTGCATCTGATAATTCAGCTAATGCCTTATTCAAAGCTTTTCGTTTGGGTTCAACAACAACATAAATATCATAATATTTCATAATATTTATCACCCATGCGCAAAGACCAGCGGCAGCAATAGATTTGCTCATAATTTTTTCCGGGCTAAATTCGGGATCACTGATATATGGTATAATTGCTTTCTGGACATCAGGATGTATATTATCTTTATCGTAATTTGTTAAATCGAATAGAAATTGATCCACTTTTCCCATTAACATTTTACAAGCTTTCCAGCTTCTATCTTTCGGTAATTTTCCTCTTTCGGAAAATAGAACCAACACAGCTGCTGTAACGTTAACCACAGCATCGGGTGGAGTACCGAAAGACTTTAACTCGGTTAAATTGTTCTTGTTTAAAGTGTTCAAAGCTTCTTGAGCAGCAAGAAGAGCTGGCTCGGCCTTGCGCAGATCTTCTTCGCATACAGCAGCTTGTTGAGATACATCTTCTTCTATAACAGTTACTCGTGCTTCTTCTGCCGCAGCTAAAATTCCATTACATTATTAAAATACCTTTAAAGATAATTTTATACTTTACCAATAGCCTGTTCTTTCGCAACTGCTTCATTTTCTACAGTTAATACTTGAATCAAAGTATCTGCCGCTTCATTTTTTTGTTTAAGTATAATTTCTTGCGATGCTAATTGTACTTTTAAGACGTCAACCTGAAATGAAAATCTGTTTGATAATAAATATACAGTGGAAACCCGTTTATCCGGACTTGACGCCAAGCCGCGGAGGATTTGCAAATTATCCTTCTTATGAAAAAAATATTATTTACTCACGAGTTGCATATAATTTTTTTTTACGTCTGCACATAAAGTGTGAAAAAAGTGCCATATCGTTACATTATTTCACTCTGCAGCGTTAAAAAAGTGCACTTTTTTACACTTTCATGTATTAAAAAAACTTTATAAACCCATTTTAATGAAAAAGTGTACTTTTTTAACAGACGTAAAATAAAAAATTATTTATTTCCTGGCCATGAAATAAATAATTTATTATAAGACTGCGTGTTCGATTATTTTTCATTCTTCCATAATAAAACATGTTTAGTAAAAAGTTTTCATCAGTAAGTAGATGTTAGAAAATTATTGAAATTCTTTATATATAGTATTATTCACGAAAGATGACTATTCAAGGTCATTTATGAGCCCTCTGACAATTTTAATTGCAGATAACTTCACTGCACTTCGTACCCACAGGTGTGCAACGCGAAATATTTATGGGTACATATGTGACATGTCGTAGAGCTACTATACTGCCCTCTGTACTAATGATTATCTAGTGGCGTTGATATTCAAATCAAATTATTATTTTATGGTTTACGTCAAGTCTATAGTTTTGTTTTATGCAAAAACAAATGTGAAGAAGATAAAAGATTGAGAAAAGCATTATTTAAAAAGAAACAAAATTTTCAAATAAAATACATTTATTTTTTCAGTTAAAATGTACCCATAGATATTTCGCGTTGCACGCCTATGAGTGCTAAATGCAGTGAAGTTTTCTGTAAGTAATAGTATATTAGACGGTTCATAAATCTTTCATGAATAATAATATAGCTAGTAAGCGCGTATATTTTGTATTTGACAATTCATTTTTTTTTTGCTGCAATTATTACGTGTTTCTTTATTTTTGTTTGTTTATTTACGTTTTCTTGTTCAAATGTTATAAACTGGCAAATGGGTGTTTATGAACATGTGGGCTTAAGCTGAAGTTCGGTGCAGATGACAATGGACCTTTTACGTCAAAAGAGAGAGATAGACAAAAATGACATATATGTAGTGCGCAGTAGGTTGTTTGCGTTTTGAGGAGGCCAGTTACATTTCAAATAAAATTACAAATGGCGGAAAGTAAAAACTTTGGCTAACTTTGTGATGAATATTTTAAAACAAGAGGAAGAGAAGATGGGAATCAGAAAAAGTAATTTTTTGTTCCACAAGATGCGAAATAAACATCACATAAAGTGACAGATAATTGCGTAGTTGCCAGTTTGATATTAGGAAATTAATAAACAAGAATAAAATTGTTGTTTTTTCTTTTAAATATATTCTTTTTATTATTAATTATTTCTTTATAATTAGAGACAAAATTATTTAAGTTTATGTGTTGTTTAAATATTTTTTTATCGTAAATAAATGCTTATTCTTTAATCATTTTACTTGACATGGTGCCTCCTCAACTCTTAATTCGTAAGAATTTCACTACGTGGCGCATTGAAAAATGACGTCAGGGTGCAATAAAAATGTAAAAGGTCCATAGACGGATGAGCGTCATAAGCGCGCCATGATGGAAAATTTGAATTGGGGAAAATTTTAAAAAAATTATATCCCACATACTTATTTAATAATACTTACCTCGTTTGTAGTACTTGCCAACTTTTCTAAACCAGTTGTAAGTCTCATAATTCTTCCATTTAAATCATTCACTTTTTCTGCTAAAAGTTTTGAATATAAGGCAATTTGTTCGAGGAAAGTTTTTGGAGTGGTGTAATTGTATCGCTTGTCGTTAAGTAAATACATTTTCGACATATTATTAACACTAGTGTGCACAAAAGACATGAAAGATGAAACTGGTGGAACTAAGTATTCCTAAGAATTACAGAATTAGTTTTGATAGAACATATTTTAACATTATACGTACTGGGAGATGTTCCAATTCTGATAAGAACTGTCTCGAAACAGAGAGTAAAGCTTCTTGTGGCCATTCATGGAACCAATTAATAGACGAGCAGTTTACCAAAGCGGGAAATTTACGAGCTCGGATCCGAAGAGTAGAACCAACTGGTGAAAAACAAAGAATAACTTTGAGAAGTCGGCGGACTCTGTCAATGAAGAATTTCCAACAGTTTTCGCGGGTATCCATTAAACCCGCGCTTTTTATCTAAATAAAGAAAAAATATATATCATAAACATAATCTAAGACGACAATATAATGGCTTAAAATACAAATATTCTCAAATCTTTTCAAATATTGGTCTAATTTAAAAGTTTTTCTTCTATTGTCTTGCAATTTTATCAGAAATTGTTTATTTAAATCTTCAAACACACAAACAAAATGCGTGGAGACTATTGCCCGGTTGCAGAAACGTTCATTAACGCTTTGTTTAATCATCAAAACGAATGGATGCAATGCGATTTTTACCTCCCGCTACCCTTGGTAAGGGAGGTATAGGGATCGTGCTAAAAATCGGATATCGAGATTTTGGTAAATGACTACGTTTATAGAAAAAGTATTAATCTAATAGGCTCTTTCCATTACTGAAAAAGTTCGAAATACAAGGTTTCAAAATTTTCTGAATGATAGTATTTGACTTAGAGTGGAGGATCCACACATACATACAAACCCATACAGACATCATCGCGAAAATGTTAAAATTGGATTCTAGGGACAAGGTTTCAAAATTTTCTGAATGATAGTATTTGAGTGAGTGGAGGATCCACACATACATACACACACACATACATACAAACCCATACAGACATCATCGCGAAAATGTTAAAATTGGATTCTAGGGACCCTAGAATCCAATTTTAACATTTTCGCGATGATGTCTGTATGGGTTTGTATGTATGTGTGTGTGTATGTATGTGTGGATCCTCCACTCTAACTCAAATACTATCATTCAGAAAATTTTGAAACCTTGTATTTCGAACTTTTTCAGTAATGGAAAGAGCCTATTAGATTTTGGTGAAAATCGGATAACCGGAAATGGCACTTTACTAGAAGCTCAAAATAGTTTTTCTTCGAAAAATACCTTTAAATGTTATTTTTTCGACATTAATGTTATTATAAAAATTAAAGATTATTAAATTTTCTACAGATATGCATTAATACTTTTTCTATATATTTTATGGATAAATTTATATCTATAATTTAAATCCCAGAGCCTACGCTTCAAACAAACAAACAGCAGTTATTCAAATGTACGTAACTGACAGATAAATGTCACTATCAAAGAACTAATCATTTAAAAATAATATTATAACATTTAAAAAGAAAAAAGTAAATAGAACAATATAAAAGGAATTCAATACAGTTTCCAGCATAATTAAATATGTAGGTATGTATTTAGAATAATAAAAATTAACGATTCCCAAAAATGTTTAAGCTAATCCTCATTTTTGGATTAGAGAATTCCACGGGTGAATTCTATTCTATCCCGGTATTTAAAATTTAATCTTCATTTTATTATAGCTCCAGTGGCTCAATGGTTAGAGTAACGCATCAAGTCATGAGTGCCCTCGGGGCTCTGGGTTTGAATCCCACTAAGGCAAGGATGTGTGTGAATGTGAACCCACTCTGTAATTGAGATTTAATCCTGTTGAGGGGTTTAAAAAAAAGGTAGTTACTTGGATTAGAATGGACTATATATTAAGAAATAAACTATCAGAATTTGAGTAAAATTCGTTATCCAAAAATAAGGATTAACTTAATCTTTTTTGTGACTCGGACTGTAAATGGCGGGAGGTATTGTGTTGGCCACACCAGATTTTTTGATATATTATTCACGAAAAATGACTATTCAAGGTCATTTGTTCGAAGAATAGGACGCGAGCAAACACGTGACTCGAGCAACCTTCAAGTGCTTGTAATCAGCTGATTTGTATGCGCATGTCACTTTGACAAGAACAATGTCATTTTGACAAGACTATTATTTTGACTTATTTTAATTGTGAAGTGTAAAGAAGTTATTATTTTTAATTTTATGTACTTTACTGCATGAAAATTGTAAAATAATTACTTTTTAACAGTTAAAATTAAAATAAGTGAAAACATTGATCTTGTCAAAGGGACATTGTTTTTGTCAAAGTGACATGAGCATACAAATCAGCTGATTCCAAGCACGTCAAGGTCGCTCGAGTCACGTTTCTGCTCGCGCCCTATACACAGCATTTAATAGCAGTACCCGCAGTAGCTTACCAAAATTTTGTATTAGAAAGAGAAAGATTATTTGACGTATGTCTATTTAATTTGTGTGGTGTGACAGATATACGTAAATAATGCCATTACTTTGTAACACACTAAAGAAAGCAGTGACGTATGTCGTAGAGTTACAGACATGTAATTATTTACTATACTGCCCTCTGCACTGATATTTATCCAGTGGCGTTGACATTCAAATCAAATTATTATTTTATGGTTTATGTCAAGTCTATATTTTTGTTTTATGCAAAAACATAAATGAAGAAGATAAAACTTTGAGAAAAGCACTATTTAAAAAGAAACAAAATTTTCAAATAAAATACATTTATTTTTTCAGTTAAAATGTACCTATAAATATTTCGCGTTGCATGCCAATGGGTACGAAATGCAGTGAAGTTATCTGCAAGTAATATTATTTCAGATCAGAAGGCTCATAAATGACCTTGAATAGGCATCTTTCGTGAATAAAACTTTAGCAATGATTGTCGTAAGAACAAGGAAATTGATTCGAAATTTTTCATTGTGATTGTCCATTAATTAAACAAAGCGTTGATGATGAAATAATAATATTTAATGGCGCCAAAAAATTTATTTTGTAAAATGCTTGTGATATATTTTTAAAAAGATTACCTCGGATCGAATGGCCGTAATAATATTTTCTACATCTTCATCGGAAAATAATTCAGGAATTTCTCCAGCAGCTAACATATCGTTTATTAAAACCAAGAAAATCTCTTCGGCCACTTGAGCATCTGTCATTAAAAAGACGGAACCTGTATTTTTTGCTCCCGCTTTGTAATATAATGCAGCTAAATTGTTCTTTAAATCATTTATGGTGAATCCTTTTCTAAGTTGTACTTGGAATACATCTAAAGATGATATAAACGAGGCTAATCTAGACAAGGATTGTTTTCCAGATCCTCCAACTCCTACTAAAAGAGCATATCCTCTAGGAGTTTCTAATATTCGGTTAATTCGACAGACGTGGTTCATAGCATCTTCAAAAAGTACTAAATTCATTGCACCTACTAAATCATTGTAGCTGGAAAGTGCATCGTTTAATAATTTATCCAAAACTTGCCATTCTGTTATTGGTAAATATTTGGGATCGCCAATACCGTCAGAGAAATGTGTAAACAGCAAAGGTTTTGCAAATACAACATTTTCATCCAATTCTTCAAATCCTTTTTTAACAATCTCTACCAGTAACTTATTAAAAGTATCAATATCTCTTTTTTCTACTAATTTATCACAATAAACCCTCGTAGATTCATGCATCCATAATCTAATAAGTTCCATAGGATTCGAAATACAATCACCGTTTGCAAACAAAATACCAGTAAAAATATTCGATAGATCACGCAGATTAAATATGTAATGAAATTTAATTGCAGTTGGTAAGAAAGTTTGGGCTAGTTTTGCATGCAAAGTTAAAGCAGCTTCAACTATTGATGGGCCGAGTTTTTGTGCCATGATAGGAACCCTAGTTTCTGGATTTTCTAGATGTTGACTGAGAATAGATGTGTAGATTCTAGTGCAAGCTGATGTTGAAGGAAAACTGCAGGCGAATACACAAAAATGACGTTGGAGGCGACCATCAATTGTAAAAGAACCAGCAGTTGGATTCATACAACTTATATACTGTACGTTGTGAATATCTTTTAAAGTTAATTTAGTACGATCATACCAATGACCATAATCTATATGTTGTCTAATAAGTGTATGGGGTTGAACTGTGCCATATAAATCTACTTCAGGCATGTTCATGTCATCAATGAAATATATCATCATTTTACTTCCTGGAGGACCGTAATTTCTACCAGCTTTTTTCTCTAACGGTTTTTCCAGTACTCTTTGCAACATTTCTGATGTAGTATAAAAATTAAAAGGTACATTTGTTACTGAATAATTATCTGACAAAGAAGATAATTTATCTGAAACAACCACTGTTTTTCCACTGCCTGCACTACCGACTAACATTACTGGATGTTTATCTGCTATTAAAATATCCAAGAAAAATCTTAATTGTGTAGTTTCCATCGTATTTACGAGAGTAGCTTGCAGTGGCATTTCAGTGTCTAACTCAAATTTTTTTATGAGATCTGTCCACGGACAAAATTTCTTTGTTTCTGGTTCGATGTAAAAACTAAATACTGTACCATTCGAAGGGAATTTAATAGTTTTAAATTCATTAATCCACCATTTACTAAATTCATTTCTCCAATCTACCATTTGATCTGGACATAACGCCGAACCAAAAGCCCAAACACAAGCGAAAACAAAATAAATTTCATACCATTCTTTTGGACATTCAGGTGGTACATTAATAGGAGTCAAAAAATTGTCCAACAAGTAACATAACATACTCAAGTGCGATGTTTCGGGTATAGGAGTAATTGTTTTAAATTTCACTCGTAACCCTTCCAAACACTGTGGTACATATTTATCAAATAGGATAATAAGATTAGCTTTTTCTGATTGCTGTGCTCTTGCATCTATCCATGATGAAACAAAAGGGTTCCATCCTAAGTCAGCACAGTTGATGTACAGAATTCCTGCACGAGATACAGTCGCAGGTGTTGCTGTACGCAGATTAGATATTTCGAACAACAAGCGCATAGGTTTTGTTAATGCAATACGTTCATTACTTGCAAGTGTGAGTACTTTATTATCATCCATCACTGTGTTTAAAGACTCAATCCACATTGGGTCTATATCACCTGCAATAAATAACGAAGATAAGCACAAATTTGATATAAAATGAAATTTGATTACAATTTAGGATAAGAATAATAATGTACCGTACTATATTATATGGTATTCTACAATTTTTTTTTTCTGAATCTATCATTCGATTTAATCGCGGGGTATTTCGGCATTTAAAAAAAAATCGTTAGTTCTGCCCTGTAGGATTATGAATATATCATTTTTAATAAGAAAATAGATATAATAAATACCAATTAATTTTTTTTATCATGGCGCGCCTTATGACAAGCATCCGATATTAACATCTGCAGCAAACTTCAGTGCCTAAACACAGGTGTTCATAGACAGCTATTTACCTATTAACAACTTTTGAAGAAGAAAACGTAGGTAAACAAAGATCAGAGGGACACGTAATAATTAAATAAATAAATAAATATATCATCACGGCATATTACCCATTGCTGGGTGTGCCAATCTGCTTTGTACGCAGATTTCGGTAATGATGATGACATTTGTACCGTGCGGGCGTTTACCAGGCGTCACCTCACGAGCACTCATTGCTGGCGTGTAGAGTGCACCACAGGGGTCAATTAAAACAAAGTGAATAAAATATTAAATATAAAATACACGCTCGTAGTAACTACTAGCGCCATCTGTGTTTCTAACGGCATATATTCAATCTGAAATGAGTAAAAACCACGCAAAATTATATCGAAATGACGTCACAGTTTTCAAATGCGTGACTAGATAGAATTTTCTAACATCAAATTATGAATGAAAAATTTGTCGTAAACATGTTATACTGTATTTTTTAACTATATGAATATGAAAACCATAGAAGAAAGTTACTATTTTGCATAAATTCTATAACACCGGAATACCCTATTTTATTTAAGCGATATAATTTTTCAAAATTAATACAAATTTTATATTTTCCGGGACCCATAATTTTAGTGTTCATAGGAGTATATTGAAGCAGGAAAGTAAATCCTTACAGAATTAATCCTGCAAAGATTTTGCAAGACCAGACACATAGTAAAGAATGAAAAATAATTCTATTTTTGTTTATGATTATATTTAGCAAAGGTACTGGGGTCTGTTTTTGTAACTTTAAAATCAGACCCCTGTGATCTTGATCATTTTTAACTAAGAACTATTATTTGAAATTATAAATTGATGACTTTTTTTATTAATTCAACCTGTTGGTGGAAAAATATACGTAACATGTCCGGAAAGTATTATAGGGGTCCAGGGAATAATGTTTGACACATTTATACTCGATTTTTTGTAACAAAAACAGTTGCAGGTTTAATTAGCTTCCAAATTTGTAAAAATATCAATAGATAAAAATACGTAAATACGAGTATAAATATCAACGGACAGATAATAATAACATAATTTTGAGTATTTTTGCATTGTCATTTTTAGTGCAATCCACAATATTATTTTTTTTCAAACGTAGAAATGGCACTTTTTGTGACTTGATTCACAAGGTAGAAGTTTCATTTCTACGCCGCTGGAAATTTCTACGCCGGCGGAGTAGAAATAAGCTAATTTCTACGACGCCGGAGTAGAAATAACTAATTTTTACGCCGGCGGCGTAGAAATAAAATAAACAAATATTCATAGAAACTACATAGAATTAGCGAATAAAAAGAAAAGTAGTGCGTTTGAAAAAAAAATTTAATGTGTCATTCGGAATAAAAGTGTCTTTGTGTGCCTCGCATGCAATTGTCCGATTCGCTTCGCTCGTCGTGCAAACTTCCATGCTCGCCACACAAAGTATCACTTTTACTCCTAATAACACAATATACTATTTTTGTTTTGAATTTCATTATATTAGTAAAATTAATGTAAAATTTTCCCCATGCAAGGCAAAAATAGTTAAATTTTAATAAATTAAATTTACCATCTAGAACAATCCATTTAGGTCCATCGCCAGACATATTAGCCTGATCTCTCATTATTACAGAAAATAAACCGTCCTTCCATTCCCGTGTAGTTGGGTTAATAATTCCAAATAATTCATCGTTTGTTACTGCTTTAGGGTCGAGATCATTATAATGTGGTTTCAATTTTTGATTCTGATAAGTTTTATATAATGATTTCCACACCATACTTTTACCAGATCCAGGATTTCCAATAATAAACACAGAATGTCGTACAGCAAATAATTCTACTAGTTGTATAACCTAAAACAAAACAAAAAAAAGTTCAATTTCTTTAACGTGAATTTTTTTATTCAATAAAACTAAGAACAGGACATGTATCAACAAACAGTGAAAATGTTTTACCTTTAGCAGAAAATTATCTTCGGCTTGTAATGTAAGGTCAATAATAGACTTTTTGACAATTTTTTCAAACTCAAGATCTCTTTTTCGAGGAACATCTAAGGCAGGGAACAAGTCACCTATGAGTCCCATGAATACAGGGATATCATCTGTAATAATTTTAGGAATGTTGAAATCTCGTAAAGCTCTCATTAGTACTTGATCTTCTGGACGCAATCTGTCTCCACGCTAAAACAAATACTGATATAAAAAAGTAAAATAAAACGAAATAAAATAATTAAATATTTTCCACAAAATTCGACACTTGTATATATGCCTGGATTCCGAATGCTACCATTCGGATCTCAGAAAATATAAAAAATACGTCTCCGGTTAAGTGGGACCATGTACCAAACGAAAGAGAAAAAAGTGGGTAGGAAAAGTAATTCGATAATTTGGCGATAGAAAAATATACACAAAGACACTGTTATTCCGAATGACACATTAATTTTTTTTTTCAAACGCACTATTTTTCTTTATTTCGCTAATTCTATGTAGTTTCTATGGATATTTATTTATTTTATTTCTACGCCGGCGGAGTAGAAATTTCCGGCGGCGTAGAAATGAAACTTCTACCTTGTGAAACAAGTCATAAAAGTGCCATTTCTACGCCGTTTGAAAAAAATATTTATCTTTTTATCTGGAACATTTTTCTAGATTACCAATTTTTAAAAATGAAAATTTCGACCAATAGTTCATACTAGAATATATGGCAAAAGGTAAAACAAAAGCACGGCTTCCTAAATGTGCATATGTTCCATCACCCGAAGTCAAGCCAGTTGCATCGCTAGGCGCTTAGGGCTAGTTTTACAATCTCCGGTTAAAATTTTAATTGTCAGACAAATAAACGAAATTGAAACGAAATAAAATGACAAATTGATTATTGCTGTCATTAATCCAATTCAATATTGTTTATTTAACATACAATTAAAATTCTATCCCGAGATTGTGAAACTGACTGTGAGCACTATTCTGCAACTTGGTGGATAATTTTTTACAAGTGGTTAAAATTTTTATCCAATAGTTATTGAGTTGACAACTAAAAATCCCTTTTTTGTTATATGTTAACATACTTGGGGCCCTATTCTGTAACTCGGTGGATAATTCTTAACCACTGGTTAAAATTTTTATCCAATTGATTTGAGTTGACAACTAAAAATCCACTTTTTTGTTATATGTCAACATACTTGGGGGTCTATTCTGTAACTTAGTGGTTAATTTTTAACCATTGGTTTAATTGTTTAATCAATCAAATATGTTGACATATAATAAAAAGAGGGATTTTTAGTTGTCAAATCAATATTTATTGGATAAATTTTTTAACTAGTTGTTGAAAATTAACGAATGAGATACAGAATAGGCCCGTTAATTGGTTAAAAAAATTAACCAGTGGTTAGAAAGTAACCACTGAGTTACAGAATAGGCCCTTTGGGGCTCTATTCTTTAACCACTGGTTAAAATTTTTATCGAATAAATATTGATTTGACAACTAAAAATCCCTCTTTTTGTTATATGTCAACATACTTAATTGCTTAAAAAATTTAACCATTGGTTAAATATTAACCACTGAGATACAGAATAGACCCCCATTATAGTTAAATTTTAACTGTTGGTTAAAATGACAATATCGTATCGGAACGAAATGTTAAATGGCCATTAGTTTCCTAGATCCCAATGGTGGTATTCAAAATCCGCCCATCATGTATGTACAGATTTTTTTATAGTTTATAGTTGTTAGTTAGTTCCCTTATCTCACTCTATGGAGCATTTTTAAGTTAATTGTTGCGGGAATCGAACCCTAAATAAATATATTCTAATTTAAAAACATTCAATTGCACCACTACAATTTAATTAAATTAAATCAATTATGTTTACGTACTTTCAAAGAACCAGCAACAACCAAAACAGATTTAATAGCCCTCAAACCCCAGTCATAGTGATCTTGCTTTGATAATAACTCTCTACATAATGTATACAGAGTAATAAATTTTCGAGCTAATATTCGAGCTTCCTGAAAACCCTCAGCCACCAACATGATTTCACAAATCAATTCAAAATCAGGAACAACCATGGCGCACGGCCGAAATAATGCCTTTAAATTTTCTGGTAATTCAGTTCTTCCTGCATATCCTGGGTTCATAGTAATGAATAATCCAACTGTTGACGTTAGTCTAATTTCTTCGCCCATGAAATTAAACATAGTCTTTTTTGTTTTAATAGCGTCTTGTATAGATTTCACCTAAGAAAAATAAAATAATTACAACCTTCAGATTTATTAGAGTGTACCTTAAAAGAAGGCAAGAAGAATTTTAACCGAGCCGCCCTCTAAAGTGGTTCCAAATAAACAAAAATTGTGCTGGCAATGATTCCGCTTAATATTAATATTTGACCGTGCCTAAATTTTTCCCATTTAAATAACATTGGGTTATGACACATTTTGGAACTTTATTTTTTTCGAGCCAATTAGAGGTTTAAAAAATCCACTCAATATTGCAATATATATACTAGAAAGACCCGAGAATATGTGCACAAAATTTGAAGACCCAATCATTATTCTTAAACATAATCGTACAAATACCCAAAAAAGCTATCTACAATTGATTGGGACTTTAAATTTTGTCCAAATATTCTGTAGTGACAAAAATACAGTTCCAAAATGTCTCAATACCTAATTATTATTATTTAAATGGGGAAAAATCAAGTGCATTTAGGCACGGTCAAATTTATTATTAAGTGGAATCATTGCCTACACAATTTTTATTTATTTATTTGGAACCACTTTGGGGGCAGCCTGGATAAAAATCGACTGACCCCTTTTAAGGTCCACTCTAAGATGTATATATATTTGTTTATTAGAAAAATAGGTTCACATTAATAAAAAAAAATACTTAAGTTCATTCACGATTGCGAGATAATTTTGAACAAACTCGTGAACACAGACTAATTGTTCTACTGGGGTACGTTCCAAAACTTTACTCTGGAGTATGGTGTACAGAGTACAAAATAAGATCACGTGATTAAGATTATCCCTTTATTTTGGAACGGCATCGAGAGTAATACACTTGTCAAATTGATGAAATGTATGTACTGCCTTTTATTTTCAATCAATATTATATTTTCGTCTTCTAGGACGCCAACGTATTTATACTCTTCTAAATTAATATCCATTTTATTAACTATTTTTATGCAAATTATGTCATTTAAAAACCGTGCGTCAAACGTAAACAAAGAATTGGCGCTAAACATTTTCATGTTGGAGTACGTTTGTATCCTCCTATATAAGTAGGGTACGTAGAGTAAACTCAGGAGTGTACACTTTTAGTTTTGGAAAGCCCCGGGAGTATGCTAAAAGAGTATGCTTTTGGTTTTTGGAACGATATTGAGCGTACTCTATACTCCAGAGTACCCCTGGTTGAACCAATAGAATTAACTAGGTCCGAAAAGTAAATTTTATACTACGAGTATACAGGCAGTTTTTCAATTTGAGGTACATATTGGAATGGTATATGTTACTCAACATTATTAATCACGGAACAAAAAGATTTTTTTTAAAATTAGAAAATTTTAATTTGTGTTTTTAAAGTAAACATTTTTAGGCCACTGGTTGAAGAAAGATTTTAATATTTTCTATTATTTTTAACGCTGTAAGTAATTAATATCTAATATTGCATAATTCATTAATTTAATTTACGAGTAATTTCATGCAGCCAGGCTCGTAGCTCTTTCAGTATTCCCTGCTCAGTGCTGCTCAGTTTTGTCTTCATAACAGTGATAGTGATATATGTATTCTACAACTTTAGAAGTTTTTGTAAAAATAAGGTAAGTAATTTAAAATAATATTTCAAAATACTGCGTATTCATACATCTGTTTTCATATTTAGTTTTACAGATATTACATTATGTAACCGCATAATTATTTTTTATATTAGGTCTGTTTGTTTCGCTACTCTGCGTCTAGGGTATACGCCAGTCTCATATATGTACTTTGTAAGGATGTGGCAGTAAACCCTAGACGCAAAGCAGCGAAATAAACATACAGTATAAAGCCGCATCCCCACTGCGTTGGCTTTTGCCGATTGGCAAGCCCGCACAGCAATGAATTAATACAAATGTATCGTTCTTTGGAACTTTAGTAATAAAAATACGAGTAACAAAGATGGGCATAAGAGGCACGATAGTATAACAGAAATTGCTGTATTCTTTGGTGAATCTAAAAATAAAATGGAAATGAGACATTCGTGTGATGTTGACAATTGTACCCAAGTTTGCTTAGTTTTGCCCAACTAGAAAAAAGCCCACGTAACAAAAGTGCCAAAATGGTATAACATTATTGCAAAAATTCCAAACAAAAAAATGGTGTATGCTATAAAATTTTTAAAAAAAGTTAAAATGTATCCTTTATGTTTTGCCCAACCAACATTTTCGCTGTCAAAATAAATATAATCGAAAGAGTGAAAATAGACAAACAACCTAACCTAGCCTAATTAAGTGTTAGTTGTTTTTATCGTATTCGCTTATGAGGGTGCCATAGAAAATCGACTTTTGACTCATGGGTTATGGGGGGGGCTGGGCAAAAAAATAATAGTTGGACAAAACTGGGCAAAATTAAGCAATAGTTTCTTTTTTTAATTCCCACATGAAGGAAGGTGCCAACTTCACTGGGATAAATGGGACATAGTTCGGCCGAGCCGAATGGCAAAGCCGATGCATTGGGGATACAGCTTAAAGAAATATGCAAAGTACTAAAAATGAACTTTTTAAGTAAAATGCTCCTTAATTTCGTGAATTAAAAATTCCTAATGGCATTACAATATGTACCAGAAATTGAGAAACACCTGTATAAATTTTATATATTTTACCTGTACAGCAACGACTGATAATACTTCAACAGATATTCTGTTAAACTCATCAAAACATCCCCAAGCACCAGTTTGTGCTAGACCTTTATAAATATTACCACATGATCTATAGTCCATTTGCTCAGAGCAGTTAAATACGTATACCATTATGCCCAATGCTCTTCCTAAATCTTTGGTAGTTTCGGTTTTACCTGTACCAGCAGGGCCAGCTGGTGCCCCTCCCATTATCAAGTGCAAAGACTGGGTTAATGTTATATAACATCTATCTGTTAAAGGGGTTATGACCAATCGAGGTGTATTTCCTAAATACTCATACTGATACAGGAATTGTGCGTCGCAAATATTCCCAAAACAGTTTTTTTCTCCTTCGTCCCATCTATGTCTCAGTTGGCTTTGCCACTGAAAAGCACTGGACGCATCCACTTTCGCCACAATCATTTTAGCGACGACATCTCTTGAATGTACATCGATAGTGCAGATTGTCATAATTTTCTGGCGGTCACCAAGACTTAAATCCCCAAGTAACAGAAAAATAAGAGCACTCAGTTGTTGAATTTGTTTCTTCTGGTAATCTTTTAACGCATTTTCATAACCTTCTTCAAGGCGGGAAAAAGCTATGTTCACTTCAGTTGTCCACCATATTTGAGTCCCACATAAAGCAACTTGAGCTGGCCAATCAAAAAGCCACTGTTCGCGCGGTTTTTCATCATACGCGGCAACTGCTTCCCCAAATAAGTGATGTAGAGATTTTACCATTGAGTCTGTGACGCGATTTAACCATACTTCTACTTTTCCACTGCAATCACAAATGTTGATAAACTGAACTACTTCATCATGTTCTTTTGATACCATTCCTTTAGCACTTTTTGTATTCTTTCCACCCTCTTGGGTAAATTGGAGTTTCGCAATTGAGTCATACAGTTTAGTTAGGTGTCTTTGTACCAATTCTGGTTGATTGCCAGAAGATAAAATGTCTAATAAATCAGCAGAAGATACGAAGTAAAATCTTGGATATGCAAGTCGTTTGGTTTCAAGGTAATCATTGAGAGCTTTTTCACAAATGATCAATTCTTTCAGTAAATTTTCAAGTTTTTCATACAAGTTTGGTCTGACTGTTGCTTTTACAACGTTTAAATTGATGTTCATTTGACATACAATATCCTAAAAAAATGTATTAAAAATTACTTCATATACTGAAATTAGTTTTTATTTACAAACTCCACTTAAAGTAGGGTCTTTAGTAGTAAAGGCCTCGGTGCAATAAGAAAGTCAAGGCCCCCCCTTCCATAAAGTAAATAAATATAAATATATCATCACAGCATTTTACCCATTGCTGGGTGTGCCAATCTGCTTTCGCACAGTAATGATGATGTCATATTTGTACCGTGCGGGCGTTTACCAGGCGTCACCTCGCGAGCACTCATTGCTGGCATGGAGAGTGCACCACGGGGGTTATTTTTGTGCCATTTAAAATAAATTGCTTATATCCACACGTCTATATTTCTACCTATTTTCAAAATTTTCAAAGTTACTTTTTATGCATTTAGAAACATTTCAACGCGCTGATATTAAACTTCCAAGCCGCAAATTAATATTTCTTTTAGTTGAAATATTTACATTCAAACTTGGACCTTAAAAATTGCATTTTT
Organism: Harpalus rubripes; assembly: GCA_963082715.1. Classification (NCBI taxonomy): domain Eukaryota; kingdom Metazoa; phylum Arthropoda; class Insecta; order Coleoptera; family Carabidae; genus Harpalus; species Harpalus rubripes. Next base: position 13,096,794 of record OY720456.1, on the reverse strand, counting down.
TGGCAATTAACACAAAAATGGGTGGAGATATATGTATGTGTGGCAACTTTGCTTTTCGAATCTATGGGTAAAACTACATAAAAGTATATAATTTTGTAAAAAAAAATATTGAACAATGGATACTATAACTGAAAATGGCTAAAATTACAAAAATGTAAAAGGGATTTCAGTCAAGCTTAGCGTAGATGGCAGCAGGCGGATATTCTCCTAAGTACGTATTACAATGTACATACTATTGTTAGAATACACAGATATTATTGTGTGTAATCATGACTTTTCATGGTTTTGGGCACATTATATAAACACAAAATATAGAATAATATACAATAGGTGCAATAGAACAAACGTTTTTAACAAATACGTATTCTAAATTTAATATTTTTATTTTAATTAATGGTTATGACTGACGTTTCAAAGTCTTTTGAAGGTCAAAGTAACTAGCTGACTAGCGAACCTATCGGGAAATATATTGTGCTAAGGCTCTCATAGGATAATTTTTGTAAACTTGGCAAACTTATTTTGTCCGTATAATCGAATGGCGAAGTCGCCAGGCTCGTATCTCTATTCATTTTTGGGTTATAATAACCCAGAATATCTCGAGAACAAAAAGAGATATCGACCTACGGTTTGAAAATTCGGAATCAGCGCAATTATACCGAACTGTATACAATTTTACGAGTTATTATGAATATGGGCAACAAAATGATATGTAAAGGATACGGAAGTTGAAGGAAAAGGTTTCGTACGTATTTTTTTTTATTTTTTGGTATAAAAAATTAAATATTCCGACAAAACAACGCGGGTCGCACAAAATGACGTTACGGGCTGCAGTTTGCCTGCCTTTGATCTAGTAGCTAGATCGCTATATTACCTGACTACCCAAAAATTATGTAAAGTTATAATTTCGAAAATTTGAAAAATGTGTATTTAGAATTTGAGGAATCTATTTACTTCAATAGTCTAATTGATTTTCTCTTTTATTTACCTTAAATTCTATGTCTATTCTTTCAAATCTCTTTGAATCTTCCGGTAACTGACTTCTAATATCTTCAGAACCAATGAAAATAGATTCCAAGTACATCCATTTACGCTGAACTTCAAAGAAAGATTGTATGACTTGATCAGCAACCGAAAGTATATGTTGCCAGTAAGAAACATCTCCCAAAAAGTAATCAATGAACTTCGATGTCATCAAGTTCTGCAACTGTACTTGATTATCTTCCAGTGTTTCTATCAATTCTTCGCTAGCTCGCAATAGTTTTATTTTAGTCCGGTCGTGAATCTCTGATTCGAATTCCATGGCGGACCAAACTGCATTTAATTCTTTCAGTATTTTTTCCATAGACATTTCTTTCACGGATTTGTCTACAATATTCTTTACTTCTTCTTCATACTCATGTAAATTGAGAGCAAGTAGATCGTGCAGGGTGGTTTTGTCGTCCATAACAAATTTAACCTGGTAACAATAATAATGTTAACTTTAAAGAACATTTTTTGGTTTAATTATTTTGTGAATTAATTAATCATTAAAAAGAATTAAGTGTTGAGTGAACATAAAGTAAACGAAATCTATGATATTCAGTCAATTAGCAAAAAATACCTTAAATAAAACAACTTAATAATAAAAAAATAAAAAAGTTCTATAATAATAACAAATACTTGCCTATTTTCAAGATATAATTCATGTATGAATGTTGATAAATGCAACGCACGGTAATAGATGTCCTATGTTTATTATTTAAAAGGGGAATATATCAAGATCTGCTCAGTTAAGTGTGCATAGTAGTGTGCTTTTACTTCTATAAAGTATTTAAATAAGAATAACTAGGTACTGTGGAAATAAGATAATGTGCCTGCTTTCTGTTAGTAGGGTATGTTAGGAGTGGTATTCGAATGCAATAAAATTTAAAGTAAGAAATGTTATAATATTGTAAATAGACCTTTTCAATTTAAAGAGATAAAAGATATGCGCAATGGGGATCTGCGCATAGTAAGAACAAATGAGATCCATGGCGTTTGTTTCTAAAAATATTAGATGTAAACTGTGAGAAAAGTCTCTGATAACTTTAAAAAGCTTCTCATAAAAAGTTATAAAAACTTGTGTTGAAGCTAAAATGTCTAACAATGCAAATTTTCACCGAGAATTCAGGTATTTTAATTACTGCAATATTTTTTATTTTAACGTATCCTTTGACAGCCCAATTGGCAATTGTTGGCGCCATTTTACTTACTATTTGCAGCGATTGGCGAAGAAAATAAACTCGTAGCCGCCTGGTGGCAAAATTATGAACTTGCCTAGAAAGTTATCAAACTGTTGTGTTTACGGTTGTCATACTGCCTTTTAAACAATATTGCACTTCAAATCAATTTACATTTAAAAATATATGAACTTTATTTGCTTATATCCCTGTCTGACACTGTACAAGTTTTGACAATTACTCTTCTCGCCGGCCATTTTCTAAAATCGGTGCTGCCTCTATCGGTCATTTTCGTTGCCAATAGAAAGAGATAGCCGTTAAATTGAAAAGGTCTATTATGTTAACAAATAACAGAATAATATACAAAAATCAAAATTTAATTTCTGTAACGAGTTTTCTTGCAATTTATTTTAGCGCTAAAAAGATGTCACGTGGTCAGTGACGAACAAGTGACTGATGACATTTCTAACTAATTTTATGCAAAAGTACACTGGCTCGCAAAAAATCGCGTACACCTCAAAAATCAAGTAACCGAGATTTTGTATTTTTTAGCTCTGTAATAATGTAAAAACTGAAAATGTTGTCACTGTCATCACTATTTGATCTATTATGGAGCTAGTTCTTCATTGGTTTAATTTACCTACTGTCAAATTACAAAATATTCCAGAAAAATGAAAGAACAACCAAGTATGTATTTAAATTTCTATTAATTTTAATTGACAATAGTGACATTGACAAATTAAAAATCAAGATCGACTCAATACAGCAAAAAATAGGTGTACGCGATTTTTTTGCAAGCCAGTGTCGGGTCAACTAGGACCGGGGGCTAGTTCTACAAGAAAACTGTATCATGGTATTCCAAATACTGACCCTTGGTGCTTACTTTAAATACCCAGGAGAACGATTTGTTGTCTTCCCTGGAAAAAAGACGATCTACCCAGCTGTGGCTTATCGTGGGTCATGACCCAAATTTGGTATTTCTATATATATTTTAGAGTAAAAATTGTCCGTTGACTAAAGCCCGAATTGATTGGAATGGACAATTTCTGATAGGTAAAATTCACAGGAATAAAAAGCTTTTGCGCCCTCTGCAACAATTGAAAATGGCTGGTATTTATTACCGGCTACCATTTACATGTACATAATGTCATTTTATGCAGGTCCCATACAGAAAACACCTAGATTCCAAAGTATCACTTTTTTAAACAATTTTGGGTCATGACCCACAGCTAATTAGATAGCCTTTTTTCGGGGAAGACAGTAAATCGTTCGCCAGGGTGTTTAAAGTGATTACCAAGGATCAGTATTTGGAATACCATAATACACTTTTCACGTAGCACTAGCCCCCGGTCTAACTGTCTTGTTTGTATTACTTTTAAGTTATTGCAAATATTCTATTTCTATAATATTTCTAAATGTCATCAACTCCTATGTCACATCCAGTAAAATTCAAATTTTCAATATGCCATTTCCGTAACGAGAGAACTCGTGAACAGAGAGAAGTACTTCTATTGGTCGAACCTATAGAACGACTTGTTTCCTCTCGTGAGTTAGTTCCAAATTCTCTCGCTATCGGGAATGGCGCAAAGCAATATTTAAAAATTCACATCTCTCAAATTAAATAAAGAAGAATTCAAAATTTTAGATTTGTAGTACAAGTAAATATGTGAGAGTTTCAGAAAATAAAATAAAAAATTATAAGAATACCCCATTACTTACGAAAAATGTTGAAAGAGTGAAATTGAATCAGATGAGGTAATCCTTCATTTAAGGTTTTAAGGCAAAAGTAGTAGGTATATTTGAAAAGAAATGTGTGGTGAACTATGATTTTATATACTTATACGAATGCATTATGTCCGGGTTCGTGCTATTTGTCAACTCATTTATGGGAAATGGTGTAATTAATTATAATGTTTATATTTTTATACAGAATGTAAACTTATTTGGATGTGAAAGGTTCAAAGAATGACATAATGATAAATAAAAAGTATGTTAAATAAATATATTGATGCATCTTATAAAATGAAACTACATATGATTATAAATGAATAAATGATAAATTTCTATAAAATTAAACTACATGATGGTATACATGTAATAAAAATTAAGCATATTTATTACTTTAAAGGGTAGATAAATTTAATTTATTAGTCCTCTTATTAAAATGCCAATACATAGTGACTGATATTTAGAAATTTATAATATCCTTTATACGAAGGATAATAAACTTTTAAATTAATTGAATTTATTCTCCCCTTTATAACCACATTTTGTATTTAATGATGAGTAACAATAAATCTGTTGTTATTTATTTTTATTGTACGTATGAATTTTATGCCCTTAGTTTTGTTTCTAATTAAATGTGCATATAAAATGAAACTTGAAAAATAATATTGCAAATTACTACTATTTGTATAGTTTTATCAAACTCACTCGTTCATCAGGAGGTAGACTTTCTCCAAACTAGCAGCATGTTAAAAAGGTACATATTAAATTATATTTTAAATAAAACTAAAAATATAATTATTTTTATACAAATTTTACAAAATAACAATTTTTTACCACATATTTTTGTAATAAAATAATTTGTTCGAAATGTTTCTAATGGGATAAAATATAATAGGGTTTCCATTATTTTTTTATGAAACTGGTTTTTCTAAGAAAGTCTTTATTGTTATTCATTAACCATAACATATTTTTTTAAATGTAGATGTTTAACTAATTTTGTTTTCAAGAGTTCGGAAGAATTTGGAAAAGTGTAGGTTTTTAAACTTTGATAGTCCCTATCATGCAGTTTTAAGGTTTAGTTTTAATATAAATAACCCTTGTTCTAATTTGTTACTATGGTAAAGGACCCCATTGTGATTATCATAATGGGTAGGCACCTTGGTAGTCTGCATAAGTTGCTGCCAATGTCGCTCCCTGATAGCTGAATTTTGCAGTTCTGTCACAGCTCGAAGAGAAGTCAGCATGTTTTTCACAGTGGCTTCGATTTGGATATAGGGATCCCAACCACGCATTTCTTTGTCCATGCCTTTCATTTCTTTAGAAAATTTCTTGCACTCCATTTCCATTCCTTCAACGTCAATTTTTTTCCATGGGGTCATTTTCCATTCGTCGATGCAGGATTGGACTATGGTAACATAGTCCCACAGTTGCTGATAATACAAATTCATATAATTGAAAATTGGTACATTATACCATTATATATAGGTGGTAGCGGTTAAGGGTGAATATAGGGATTTCTCTATTTAGGGCTTGTATACAGGTTGTAACATCAAAAGCGACCACCGCCATTATTTTCTTTATTATTATACTTACAAAAAATTCTGTAGAACAAAGTAAACAAAGTAGGAGACCAAGGGGGACATCATATTAGAGGAGAAAATATTTTTTTAAACCAGTGGTTCTCAAGTTACACTAATTTTTTATGCCTATTATTTTTTTCTGAATTCAACCATGTATTAGTTTTATTTCCTTACATAATAAAAATATTGATAAAAATTCAATTGAAATGTAAATAAATTTGATATGTATGAAAAACAAAACAGCCATTTATCAATTTGATTTATTTAGGATGGAAATCAAATAAAACACAAAATTATTAACAAATATTTGTTTTGTTTTAATTTAAGCTCAAATCACACATTTTTGGTCGACGGGAATCGAACGCACGGAGCATGGTTCGGGTGACGTCACTGTGAGCTACAAGATGATGAGAAGAACGGTGGATGTACACTAACCAAACCTAACCTAACCTGAAGTGACTTCCGCTTAACCAAGTCCACTTATTCGGTTTTTGAATGATTCGGGCGATTCGCGATTCTCTTTTTGAATATTCGGGATTTGAATGATTATGAATATTCGGGCGTTGCAATCGAAATTAACGATAGAGGCGCTGATTTTCGAAACAAGATGGCCACCATCCAATGGGTTTAACATATGACAGTTCACATTGTTCACTGTGTTTCGTTGACTGTGTATACAAACAGTTTAAAAATTTATTTATATGAAAGCGATAAGTTTAAATATTTAATGATTAATTACTAAACTACTCACTCAGCTGTCACTTATTCAATATGGCGCTTATACGATTGCTTTCCGTAGTACCGATTTGCGCCACGAGAGGGAAAATTTTAGTCACGATTACGAATATAGAGTGGGAAGTTTTTCAGAATTAAAAGTTGCCTACAAATTTTACAGTTTTTATTGTTGTTGACTTCTTTACAATTTGAAAAAGAAATTTCAAAATTTAATAACCATTACTTATGATATTATTATGTTTAATCAATATTATTTTATTCATATTCTATAAGTTGTTTTTATTATAAAATATTATTTTATTATTACTAAAATAAAAAGTTATGTTTTGCTTGTTTTTAATTTGTTTCTTATTTTCAGTTGTTCCCGTAACCTGAACAGGATAGCAGGAAATTGCATAAGATCCCTACGTTTACCCGTAAACGCTACCATCCGGTATTAGGAAAAAGGTAGGAGTTTTAAATGTATTTCTACAAAATTTATTCACCTTATGGATTAGTGTACGTAATTTTTTTTAAGTTGAGTTGTTTTAAATTATTGTAAATTATTTGTTCTTACCTTTAATTGCCTGATTTCTTTTCTACATTGTTTAATATTCTTAAACTCAGGGAGATTAACTTCAAACAATGCAGCCGATTCTTCCAATTTTTTCATCTGTTCTTCATAGTCACATATTTCAAAATGAATCGTATCTAATAAAGTATAAACTTCCTCACAGCCAAATTTAAAGAATTTATATTTTTTATATGTATCTCTGTACAACTGTTGACGAATATCGAATAAACCAATTTTTTTTCTTAGTATATTGACTTGATTTGCTTGAAGAGGTGCAACTAATTGTTTTGTAGTTACCGCTAATTTCTTTGTATAAGTCCATTTATCTGGTAATTCTGCGAGCTACAAGAATTTTTGTAATGTATTAATAATTATCTACATTTGAAGATTGGAATAAATGTTCAAATGTAATTAGCATTCTAGTTTAGTAAGGTGAAATCGTCGAAGTGCGCACTACTTTTTTGAATTTGCAGCTCAAAATATTTTTCAAATTCTAAAACAATTACTATATAGTACGTTTTTACTAAAAATTTCGGTCACTAGGACACTGACACAAAAACCAAAAGATAACAAAAGGATAATAAAAAATACTACTGAATGTTATAGTACGAAAATCCTACTGAAAATATCAATGTTTATCTTCGTCCTACGATTCTGATTTTCAAGGAAGTGCGCTTTAGATAAGTGCGTACTAACAAAAGTTGTAACATTTTTGTTTCAAATGAAAGAGTTAAAGTACAAAAATAAGTAGGTGGTTGGATACGCCAATCAAAACTATTTAAGAATTTATAATCAACCAGAAGCATAAAACAAAAGGTAAATCTGATGTGAGTACTCACTCTAGATGACGCTGATCGATGCCATCTATATATGAGTAGTTGAAATATGTGAGTGTGATATTTACTCAACATATTGATACGTACAAAAATAAAAGAACTGCAGGACATGAACGCCCTTTGTCGAGTTCACCAGTTTTTTGAAAATACTCAAACAAATATTATTTTCTGTGTTTTCGCATACCTGAACGTGCACTTCTTCCGAAAATTCTACGTCATACTGTTTTAATAATTCAATGATTTCCTTTAATGGTCCAAACATCATGTCAGTAGTATGTTGCCGGTCTTTTATTTTCAAAAGATAATTCATAACCTGTAATAAGCCATCATAATCATCTCCAGTAAGCTCTTTATGGAGTTCAGTGTTAGCTTCAATACAAAAATTCTCTAATTCATTCAAACTGGTAATAACATGTTCCACCAAATGTTGTTTGAAAAGATTTCCCCATTTTCCAACAGTGTTCCAAATAGCCTGACGAAGAGGACGTACGTCGATTTTTAACCACCTATCAATTATATTTTCAGTTTCGATAGTTTTTACCTAAAACAATTTTAAATTTATTCTTATTTTGTTCAGAAATATTTTTCTCATTTCGTAGCTTTGGCTTAAGTACCAAAATACTTATGGGTAACTAAAACGATCACCTTTGTAGGTCTTAATCAGTATTTCGAGTTTCCACCATAATGACACATTTGTTTGTTTTTTTTTTGTTTAAAGCTTGTAATCGTTACATTGCGTACAAAACGCGCCGATTGCAGGCGAGGCTATGACATAATATCCCGGATCGAGTTAACAGTTTTCTGTCTTACTTCTCAACATAGGAATAGTTTACAATACTTTGTTTTACGTACATATATCAAATAATTTCAATATTTTTAATCACTCCTAAATTTCTTAAAATTACAGAACTGAATTTTAAACTGTGAGCAAAATATGACGCTACGACCGCACCATCTATTAAACGTTTAGACTTGCGGCCTATCACGCACTGTCGTGGGGGTAAAAATTGGCAGTTCAAACGAGTTACAAAAAATATTGTTCTCAATATTTTTTTCTACAGAAAAACCTGTTATAATAATAGTGCATTAAGATACAAGTTTCATAAGAGATGATTTTAGCGCACGCGTCTTTGTTAGAAACGAGCGGCTTGTCGCGAGTTTTCTAATGAGACAATTGCGCTGAAATGTCTTATGAAACGTATATTTTATACTATTTTTCCTATTTTGGTCTTTTTATCAAAAAATATTTACAAATATACCTTATTTCATTTTGAGAAATTTATATTTTGGTTGTTTAATATGTACTTTATGAAACTCATTTCGATGTCATAGAGAAGTATTTTATGACATCTAAATGTTTTATTTATTCTAATATAACTTTTCAAGAAGAATAACATATAGAAATACTGATACTGAAACCGGCCATAAAACCGGAATTTAGATAATTCCACCCGAATTTTTCAGGAAATTCATTAAAAATGTTAATCTGTTAATAATTTTGTAGAATAATATATTAATATCGACCTAATTGTTGCAGGCTCACGGTAAAATATTGTTAAATCAGTTAAATAAATAAATAAAATACAATACTTGGCATCAGAAAAATGATTGGATATATGTTCATTCAGGATAGTGAGAGAATATAAAACTAAATCGGGAGCAGGACAGGGAAGTTGTTCTATTGGTTCGGCTCGAAAATTATCCCAATCCGACCAATAGAACCGACTTGTTTCTATTCGTGAGTTAATTCCAAATTTTCTCGCAATCGGGAATGGCATATAGTTCTTATATCACATTTATACAACAGTAAAGGGACTAAGAAAGACCGACCATTATACATTCTAGAAATAGAGACTGAATAAGATCAATTTATTCATTCATCAGTCATCTATTCTAATCCTACTTTTATGACTTTCCTAATTTCGTAGGAATCCAGAAATTTGAGTATAAGAGCTAGCTTTTGTTTCGTCATTTTTATCTATTGACCGATTGACTTTATTGTTTTTCGCACTCATTTTTTGAAGTTACTGGCCCATACAATATGTTGTAACTTAACTTGCCACTGTCGAATAGTCTGACTTTCCAAAATAAAAATAAAATCAAACTTGCACCAAAGACCCGACCCTAAATTAATCGAATTTAATATAAATAAATGATCCGACGGCCGGAATTTCGGCAATCCGAAAATGTTAAGCCGGAATTTTGGGATTCGGTAATTCAGTCCGTTCCATCACTAACTAAAACTTGTTACTTCTTACTTCGTGTATAAACTTAGTTTTATATTGTATTATTTTTTTTAAATAGCCAATCAGCGCTATGCTAAATATTTTAAAATAAATCAAAAAAACAACGTGTCTTACCTTGAGATAAAGGTCTTCATAAAAATCAATTTGTTCCTTAAACTGAGCTATTGTTGGTGTCTGCTTCTTAATTTGGAAATTTTCATCTTCAAACATTTCAATTTCCTCGGATGATAAAATTTTTCCATAAACCAAAAATTGCTTTAAAAATTCTTGACGGTTATCTAACCATAAATACGCATACTTTTCAAACGATTCACTATATTTCATTGCTTTCTCAGCCCCATCTTCAACTTTACATAATGTTTCTTTAATGATATCAATGATTTCTAAATTAGATTCAATACCACAACGATAATTATCTGATTCTGCATTAACAGCTACTCGGGGTATCATTTCACACATTACTATAATATCTTCTATTAGTGACTTCACAAGCTCATAGAAGCAACATTCATCGTCTTGATTTAGGGATGGGACAAAGACTATTGCAGGTTCTTGTAATTCTAAAGCAATTTCAAATAAGGGTTTTTTAATTCCTGTTTCCATTTCGGAAATGAATATACCCAAACTGAACATGACTGCTTTTAACAGCGTGTCATGAATTGTATTGTCAATAAAAAGGAGATATGCTTCCCATTTGAATTGTCTTTCATCTTCATTCATTTCAAACAGTCTTAATTCTGAATTTTCGATTTGTTCTTCTGGTAATAATTCTGAAAGCTTTTCTTCTTTCTTGTCATTCTTACCACCCTTGTCTTTCTCTTCCTTATTCCTTTTTGTTGGAGATTCTAAGAGTTCCATAGAACGCTTGGTTCTTCCTTTTTCTATTTTTTTGGAGCGAACAGGGGTTGATGAAACAAAAGATTCTTCTTCTTTTTCTTTAACTTTAAAGACAAATGCCTTGGACATTTTTACCTTAAAGAATAATTTGTAATTTTCCTCTAACATCCAAGCTATTTCAGTAGCAGAATCTTTTATAATATTATAACGCTTCTTTTTTCGTTCTACTCTGTCGTCCAAATATAAAAGCAGATCTGGCTTACCATCCTTCCTTTCATACAAAGGAATTAATGCCCATTTGTCCATACCGCTTAATACTCTCCGTAGATTATTTTGAGCTTGGTAGACTCTGTCATATAAATCTTTTACGTTTATATGAATTTCATTTATAACTTCCCACACATCTGTTACCCAAGTACAAGTTTCTATCAAATTATCGATAGCAGCGTCTGTTTCATTTATTTGATTGGATACTAAATCTAGTTCAACTGACTTTGTTTTAGTTCTGAGCCAATTGTACCATTGAATAGTACTACTTAAGTTTACTATATTTTTGTGGAATTCTTCGCCTCGAGCAAACAAAGCTAAAGCTTCTTCTGGAATATTTTCTTTTTCGAGTATGTTCATGTATCTAACTTCTCGTAATATTGCAACTAATTTAGGATCGAAGTTTAAAGATAATAACTTATTCTCTTCATTTCTTACTAATAATGGTTTGTTAAGATTTTCGATACATTGCTGTGGGACACTATCTGCCCAAGTGGTGAATGCATCAATTTCTTCTTCATCTAACTTTTCTATCAATGTTTCATACTTGAGTTGCACATGTTTTCCATAATCAGTTAACATGACAGGATTGTCTAGTTCGATTAATTCTTCCATAGGAACTTTAATCCTAGCCCGTAGTTTTCGAATCCAGCATAATTTTCCAGCAACAGGAGGGAAGTGAATATCAACTTGATACTCCCCAAATTTTCCTTTATTAAACAGTTTTTTTACTATATCCAATTGTTTATCTTCTAATTCAATTATTCGCATGTATTTTGGTTCTAAGTATTTTTTTATTAAAGGACGATCCAAAATTGGACCCCAAATATTTATACACTGGAAATAATGAATTAAATTAAATAGCAAAAAGGAATAACTGAAATTCATAAAAATAATATTAACGAGCAGTACGAGTCGTTTATACAATCAGAGTAAAAAATAACAAAATAACGGTTAATGGTAAACCGAAATCGAGAACGCAATTTTTAAAACGTTTCTGTTGAAAAACTGCTTTGTTCTTTACTTAAATTGTTTTAAAAACGGTTAGATTAACCGATAAAATTAACAGGTTTATATAATCATCAGAATTAAAAACTTTTATAAATAAAAAAGTATTCTTTCCGCTTCTTTTTAGATATGGTATAAAAAACCGGTTTAAATTTATCTCGGTTAATAGTTATCGGCTATTTAGTAATTAAAAATATCTCTTTCGTTTTTGGTTAACCAACAGAGCTTCTTTGAAGTATTTCAAGGTTGCTCAAGTCACGTGTGTGCTCGCACCCTACAGAAGATTCTAGTCGTTAGAGCAGCGGAGCCCCGAAGCAGCACAGTGTATGTTCCAAGCGCCCGCAAAATCCGGGTCGTTATATTAGTTTTTGAAATAAGTTTAAAAAAACAAGCATTGTGCGTTAGGTATGGGGTAGAATAGTGTGACGTCAGTGTATAGCGCGAAATATGAAAACGATACTTTCTATTGACAGAACACATAAGGGTCATAATTTAAAGGATTGTAATTTGATGCTGATATCATTGTTATTCTGAAGAAGTTAACTTTGAGATATTAATAACATCAAATTTTTTTCTATTACTTCGTAATACAATAATATACACATTAATAAATAACAAAGGTTTTATTTCAAACTGAAATCAACTCTGCACATTCTGAACTACAGAGCAAGTTTGCGCAGTTTCAAACATATCCGAGAGTTTACCGACATACCAGTTCACATCAGTTCTTTTTAAAATTTTAGATTTTTTCTTATTAAGTTTAATGTACGTAAATAACTCTGTCTATCCACATTAATATATTAATAATATATCGTGTTCTTAGGGTACTGTATCATAAAAATGGTTCGCTGCTTTTCAAACGGGCGCTTCCGGCCACTTCACGTGATGTTTCACGAACATGTTCGAGATTGAACGAACATGCAGTTCCATGCAAAGTATTTTAAAACTTAAATTGAATTATTATTATTACTAATTAGGATAATATGTTTTGTTAAATTGAAAAGGTAATATTCAAACTTAACTGAATAATAGCTCAAACAGCTAATTTCTCTTAATTAAGTAAGATATTGGCGACGAAATGAACTGCTTAAAATTATAGTTCTTATTTGCTGTGGCAATAAGGTAAAGGTACACTCTGAATGATGTGTTTACTGATAGGACAGTAGTTTAAATAAAGCGCGCCGCATATGACGTAATTACTGATCTACCCTATGGTTTTTGTCAGGATTAAAAAAAATCATAAAGAATAAGTCTAGTTTTCCACTCGAAAAACATGGTGTATCTTCGGGGTCTCGTCGCTCTGATGACCAGACTCTTGCGCCCTACACACATTGGCGAGCTTGCATGGATATCTAGTACAGTGTGTTCAAAAAAATTCCTAACTCGGAGTAGGCTATGAAGAAACGTATGTCAATTTAAAAATATTTAATTAAATGTCAATTTGACTTGAGATATTGTCAATAATGTTATCAAAAGAAATCAAAGCTTTTCTTCTTGAATCTTATTTTAGAAATGAAAACAAATTAGAAAACGACGAATGTCAATATACTGTATCCTTCTTTATTGCCTTTTCTCCTTAAAATTACATTTCAAGATCAATTTTGACATCTTGACTTTTGAATAAAATATTGATCAGACATACGTTTCTGTGTTCATAGCCTACTCTGAGTTAAGAATTTTATTGAACACACTGTATAAAAATGGATGAATGTTATGTAGAATAAAATAGGTCTACATGTTAAAAAGTTGAGTGTGCATGGAAAGTGAAAATTCAACATTGCTGAAATTCCCAAACACAAAACAAGTGATGATGACATATTGGTACCGAGTGGGCGTTTACCAGACGTCACCTCACGAGCACTCAAATGTTGGCGTGGAGAGTACAGCACAGGAGTCACCTTTGTGCTATTTAAGTTTCGAAATAATTTTAAGCTTTGTGCAATTTTACACTTTCTGGTGTATTTAGGTTGAAAAATAATAATTTAATACCTTAACAAGTGCAGTTAAAGTATCACACTCATCGAAAGCTTGTTCAGAAATAGACGCCAACCTTTCATCTAATTCTCTAACTGCTGTTATAAATATATCATAATCCTTTACAAACTGTTCTCCTTCAGGTTCTAGTGGTTCGTAAGTAATATTCGTGAATACATTGTATAAAGCGTTAAATTCCTACAAAATGCAAAATATTTGTAATTTAAAGTAAAATTAAAAATTAATTTATACTTCAGAAATATGATCCACTTTAGTGGTCAAGTCCCGCCCTTTGAGTCCGGCAAGTACGACTTTCTCTAATTTTGCATATTCCAGTGCAGTTGTAAATATTTCTCTGCATAATATTAAACGCTCGATGTAAGTTATAAGTCTTTGAAAAACCAATCGGTTATGAAAAGACCATGGTACTGGGTCAACGTCTTCAGGGAAATATGTTTCTATTTTTGCCCTGTGATCTTCAAAACATCTCCTATAATACCATCATTAGACACATTTTCATTAATAGTTATAATAGGCTCCATTCGGTGAAACGAGAGAATGTGGAACTAAGTCGTAGAACAGAAACAAGTCATTCTATTGGTTCGGCTCTAAAATTATTTTCTTTTGACCAATAGAATGAATTGTCTCTGGTCAAGAATTAGTTCCACATTCTTTCGTTTCAGCGGACGGAGTATAATTATTAATGAATCAATAGGGTTTTGCACGAATTGTTTATATGTTAATATAGATTTAAAAAAATTGACCCATATTTTTTATTTTGCATAAAAATTTATAGAACGGGAGAAAAATGTAAAAGAATTTTGTAATTTGGCATGTTGTCATCCCATGACGTCACAACCCCAGCTATAGCTACTAGATAAATTACAGCTGACACGTCCACCATTGTGGAGCCACTTGAATCATTCAATATCAATGTTACAGTATTATTAATCATAGAAATTATCCGTAATAACGGGTTGTTCTGCTTGTTTTATTATTTTAAATAAGTATAAAATGGCAAATATTGAAGTTATATTTAATTATGAAAAATAGTTAGTAAATAAACTTCTAAGAAATGCACTTTTATTTAATAAATTACTGCATTGATTTTGGCGCCAATATGGCGGACGAGTCAGCTATGTATTTTCTAGTAGCTGTAACCCCAGCAAGACCTTTGGCTAGCCCCAACAAGAGAAAAAGATTGATGAACTCTTAGATCATAAAGCTTACGAACTAGATGTAAGGAGTTGGGAACGCGTAAGAGTGAGGGAGAGAGATAGATGTATACATAGCGCGAGAATTGTTCGCAAACTCTCGAGGTGCTGATGAACCTCTTCTCCATTTTTTTTCCATAAAAATTTATAGAACGGAAGAAAAATGCAAAAGAATTTTGCAATTTAGTATTTCATCCCGTGACGTCAGAGCCCCAACAAGACTTTCGGCTAGCCCTAACAAGAGGAAAAGCTTGATGAACTATGAAATAGAAACAACGGTCAAGTGAATTTAGCTACAAAAATGTAACGCGGGAAATATAAAAGTAACCAACACATAACCTGACTTCACTTCATCAAATGAAACAACTTCGTTGAGTGATCTCGTTGGGCTCAATAGGGTTCTGACGTCACTTGGCGACCTTTGACCTTTTAAACAACAATGGAGCGAGCTTTTACATTATATTCTTATATGAAAAGTGTGCTCCATAAAAGCGTTTTTATTATAAACACTGAGCTCGGAATACGGACCAATATTTTTCAATTTAAAAATTTCTTTTATACTGTATAATTTTACATTATTTACTAAAATTTATATGCAATACTTATTTCTTCAAAAGCTCTGAACTAAATAATTGTAATTGTTCATAGTAATTAACTACGAAAAAAAATATATATCTTACATGAAATGTTTTAAGATAACGATGGTTTTTTCAACTTTTATCAATGCTTCATCAATTTCACCTCGAAAAAGCGTTTCTGAATCTAATTGTTTATCAGATGCCACTATCATCATATTAGCCATTTCTTGTAACAATACATTTAATTTTGCACTGTTACAATAATAGCGAGAATTCACCCATACAAGGCATAAACAGTGAAACATCGGGAGTATATTATCACCATTTTCCAACAAATCAGTATCTGCAAATGAATTGAAATACTTTTCCATTGGTTTTAAATATAATGTTACATCTCGAGCTTCTTTAACTGCGCTGACCACATTTCGAAATAAAGTCTTCAGGCACGGTAAATAAGTACTTTTTGTTAGTTCTGAAACAATAAAAAAAGGCTTAAATATAAAAATATGTTACGAAATAAAAAGAAATCTGTCTACTAGCATCTTCTCAAATGGAATAATCCCAACAATGGACCTTTCCAATTTAAAGAGATAGAAGATATGCGCAATGGGGATCTGCGCATAGTAAGAACAACTGAGATCTATGACGTTTGATTCTAAAAAAATTAGACGTAAAATGTAAGATAACTTTAAAAAATCTTATCGAAATAAGTTACAAAAGCTTTTATTGAAGGTAAAATGTCTAACGATGCAAATTTTCACTGAGAATACAGGTATTTTAATGACTGCAATATTTTTGACGTTTCGTTTGACAGCCCAACTGGCAGTTGTTCGCGCCATATACTTACTATTTGTAGCGATAGAAAGAGATAGCCCTTAAATTGGAAAGGTCCATTAACTGCGTCGATTATTATCTATTAATACATTTCATAGTTAAGTATCGACTATTTTTATTTTTTAATTTAAATATTTAGTGTTAGCTATATTCAATAAAAAAATCATTTTAGATATAAATGAGTGCATTACTTATTAAAAATGTTATTAAAACAATAATTCGTTACAATATATTTTCAGCATTTTATTTATGTTAGCAAAGTTATATTTTTTTTAAATTGGATGCCTGCTGAAAAATAACTATAAAAATGAAATTTATTTAAATTTCATTTGAATTTTTCTCAATATTTTTGTTATGTTAGGATATAAAATGAATACATGGTTGAATTCAGGAAAAATACTCTTATCGAATGTGTTTAAAAAATATATGCCATCCCATTTAAAAAATACAACTTTGTGTTGTAACTTAAGAACTACTGGTTTAAAAAAATATTTTATTCTGTATCCGGATGTCCTTCTTGGTCTTCTATAAAGGCCTGTGTCCACGATCCTAAAAATCGGTCCGAGTTCTCGAATATAGTTCGCAATTCGTTATCTCGGATCGTGGACACTACCAACTCGGACGCAAAAATCGAAAAGAAAACTAGAATGGAAAAATGCATTCTGTCCCATTTTTTCGTACAAGTTGCTAATTTCATTTAACTGTTACCAATTTAAAATCTTGACGTTTTGACGTTTGATAAGCTTCAGCTCAGATAAGGTTATAAAATATTACATAATTCTACTCATTTTTAATATTGATTATAAATAATTACTTATAAATAAATTAATATATTCGTTGTAAAAATTTAATTTACTTACTGCCGGGATAATTTTTATTTTTTTATTAGTTTTTAGTATTGGTAGAAATGGCTGAAACTAACTTCATAAATTCGACCAACCTGACATCTGTAGTCATACAAGTTCAATGTTTATGATCAAAAAATGTGATCGAGAACTCGGAACGATTTCTAGCATCGTGGACACAGGCCTTTAGATTGTCTTAAAATATTTTATTGTATCTTTAATAATAAATAAATTTTTGAGGTAGCTCGTTTAGCTGTTACACCTGTATAATATGGCGCGTACAGATAACGAGACAACAGACATGTGATTCAAGTAACCTTGTAAAGGCCTGTGTCCACGATCCTAGAAATCGATCCGAGTTCTCGGATATAGTTTGCAATTCGATATCTCGGATCGTGGACACTGCCAACTCGGACGCAAAAATCGAATAGAAAACTAGAATGGAAAAATGCGTCTGTCCCATTTTTTCGAACAAGTTGCTAATTTCATTTAACTGTTACCAATTTAAAATCTTGACGTTTGATGTTTAATAAGCTTGAAAATGATAAGGTTATAAATTATTACATAATTTTACTCATTTTTGATATTGATTATAAATAATTACTTATAAATAAATTAATATATTCGTTCAAAAAATGTACTTTACTTACTGCCGGGATAATTTTTATTTTATATTTTTATTAGTTTTTAGTATTGGTAGAAAAGGCTGAAACTAACTTCATAAATTCGACCAACCTGGCATCTGTAGTCATACAAGTTGAATGTTTATGATCAAAAAATGTGATCGAGAACTCGGAACGATTTCTAGCATCGTGGACACAGGCCTTAACAAATGCCTAAAATCAGCTGATTTGGTGGTTTTGTAACTTTAAATTTTATTTTGTTCTATTACTAATGTTAAAGAAAAATAAAGACACCAGAAAGTAATCTAGGGACTTTGGGTGAGGCAAGACTGGAGGGAACAGATTTGACGGGGAGACGGAGAAGTAGAAGGAAGTTGATAGTTGATTGACGTGTAATTTATAGTTTAAATATATCTTTATTACAATTCAGAAGTGACGAGTTGTTATTTAAAAACGCCCAGAACAATTCAGAAGTGGGATGTACCAATTTATCGAGGTACCAGTGATATACTGATTTTCATTGAGTGAACCGAGAATAAGTGAGGTTAACGAGGGCGCGGAAAATTGGCGGGAAGAAAGAACGAAGGAAAAGGGAAAAAGATGAGTAATTCAGGAGAAAACCAGGGGTTACAGACACAAACGGCAATGCAAGACGAGGATGCTAGCTCAGTAGTGTCAAATGACAGCCTGGAAGGAGCTTTTCAGCAAAACACAGCGACGCGACGAGAAACCAACTTGCAAGACTTGTTTCACGTTATGATAGAGGAAAACCGCCGACGAGACGCATTACTCCAAGATTTGGTGAGTAAACTTAATATTACTCCACCAATGAATAATACTGAAGCACCAACTTCTTTCCATATCATGCCCGACTTCACAAAAACTATCCAAGTCTATGACGGAGAGGGCGGCGGCGCGAAGGCGAGAGAGTGGCTGAACACGCTGGAAGGAATGCAAATACTTCATCGATGGCCAGACAGCTTCGTCCTGGAAACAGCAAGAACACACTTGACTGGCGGCGCGAAGTATTGGCACTCAACAAAACGAAGTGAAATCACAACGTGGTCCAGTTTTGTAGCAGCGTTCCGAAAAACATTTGTGGGAGAAGCAAGCAAAACAGCCAAATGGAAGAAAATGGTTGAACGTGTACAAACCAAAGATGAAACGGTTAGTACGTACTTCCACGAAAAACTTAGTTTATGTCTAGATCTTGGTCTGGACATAAGTGACGCGAAGGAACAAATAACCCTAGGATTATATTCCCGAGAGTTATGTACGATGATCGTTGGACGAGACCATGCGGATGCGGATGATTTACTGCATGATCTGCTACAATTTGACAGAATTAATCAATCCAGATCTTCAAGAATAAAACAACAGAAGCCTACCGAAACAAAACCTCAAAATGTTAACGTAAATAGCGTTAAAGAAGAAAGAGATACCAAGAATCAGACGCCAACGCCAATCCGTGAAACTAGAACACCATTGTGGAATGAAAAGGGTGAACCAAAATGCCTGAGCTGCAAACAATACGGTCATATAGCCAGCGGATGCCTGAAAAAACGGGAACTGATATGTTTTATCTGCAAAGAGAGCGGCCATATTGCTAGGAAATGTCCGAAGAGACAAGGTGAGAATACGAAAAACACAGTAAGCATGATTACAGGCCCGGAACCGGATTATAAAAAGTTCTTGAAACCGGCGATCGTGAATGATTACTACGAAGTGCAAGCATTCATAGACCAAGGTAGTGGAGTATGCACTATTCGAGAAAGTTGCGCAAACAAACTCAGACTCGTGTGTAAACCAAGCGAGCAAATACTTTATGGGTTTGGTAAAGCCAATGGAAATTCGGTAAAGTGTGACGCGGTTGCGAACGTCACGTTAAGAATTGATGATGTTAAAGTCGATAATATAGCATTATACGTCGTTCCGGATGATGTTCAGAATCCAGAAATGTTAGTGGGTCGTTCTTTCACAGAACTATCACAAATTGCTTATGTGCGCATTGATGATAAGTTGCAGTTTGGATACAGAAACGAAAATCCGTTCAAAAACATAGAAATCGGAAATGAAAAAACGACGGTGAAAATAAAAACAAATGAGGACACAATTATAAGTCCAAATGCTGTAAACTTTGTGAATGCGGTAAGTAGCGGAACGAGAATCCAAGTACCGGTCCGAAACGACTCAAAAGAACCGAAACTCATTCGAGAAGGCACAATAATCGGTCGATGTACGGAAGAGACATTTGAAGACAAGAAAGTAGCTCATGAGGAAACAACATGCAGCAATATAACCAAAGATATGTTAAATATTGATCAAGAAATTGACGAACCGGATAAAGAAGAACTATTCAGTTTGTTACAAGAATTCCGGGATTGTTTTGCGTTTACGCTAGCGGAACTAGGTTGCACAAATCGAATCCAAATGGATATTGAAGACAACAACGTACCAGTTACCGGTAAGCCGTACAGAGCGACACGAGAAGACAGGGAAACGATAAAGAACATTATAGAAGAATGGCGACAACATGGATTAGTCACTGACACGACTTCAGCTTACGCAAGCCCAGTAATGTTAGTTAGGAAGAAAACTGGTGAGCCACGACTTGTAATTGACTATAGGAAGTTAAACCACCAAACAAAACGAAAAAATTATCCCATTCCAAGCTTAGAAGAACAGTTTGAACAGTTAGCAGGTTGCACCATATTTACGACACTGGATATGGCGCACGGGTACCTACAAGTACCACTCACAGAAGAAGCGAAACCGAAAACAGCTTTCATCACACCCGATGAAACCGGACAGCTGGAGAGAATGATGTTCGGTTTAACAAATGCACCGTACGAATTCTCACGACTCATGGCACTAACTCTAGGTCCTCTAAGAAATCAGGTAGCAATGTGCTACCTAGATGATTTGCTGATACCAGCTAGAGACTGGACGGATATGCTTTCGAAGTTACGACAAATTTTAGAAAGACTTAGACAAGCAGGTTTAACGCTAAAACTGCGAAAATGCGTATTCGGGAAACGAGAAGTGGATTTCCTAGGATACCAACTATCTGCAAATGGGTTAAAGCCTGGACCAGCTAAAGTAGAAGCGATACGGCAGTTTCCTACGCCGAAAAATGTGCATGAAGTAAAAAGATTTCTAGGTCTAACAAGCTTTTTCAGAAAATTCGTGAAACAATACGCCGTAGATGCACGACCGTTGAGCGATTTAACGAAGAAAACAAATAGCTTCAACTGGACGAAGAAAGAAGATGAGGCATTCAGAAAACTAAAGCAGGCACTCACAAGCGAACCAGTATTGAGGTTGTATGACCCGAAAGCCTACACAGAGCTTCATACTGATGCAAGCGCAGCAGGACTAGCAGGAGTCATGTTACAGAAGGGGGAAGATGACAGAATGCACCTCGTGTTTTGTGTGTCAAAGAAAACGACAGACACCGAAAGCCGCTACCACAGCAGCAAGCTTGAGCTGATGGCAATTGTGTGGTGTGTTGATAGACTGAGGAACTTACTATTGGACATTTCGTTCACTATCGTAACTGATTGCCAAGCATTAGTGTACCTGAACACACAACGTACATTGAATCCACAGGTTGCAAAATGGAGTCATCTATTGCAAGAGTACGATTATATAATAAAACATAGGCCAGGTCAGCAAATGAACCACGTAGATGCACTGAGTCGAGCACCTGTTGAGGCGAGTGAAGACACCATGGACCAAATTTATGATCAACGATACGAAGTCCTAATGACGATAGCCGAAGAAGACCAAATACAGATGATCCAACATAGCGACGAAAGATTAAAACGACTTATAACCATACTGAAGAAAAACAAGTTAAATACGGAAGAAAAGAACGCTACAGAAGGGTACGAGATGCATAATGATAGACTTTATAAACGAGTAATAGTACAGGGAGCAACAAAACTGGTATATGTAATTCCAAAGAGTATGAGGAAAAGCTTAGCGGTAAAATATCACAACTTAAAGGGACATTTTGGGTTGGAGAGAACCGTAGCTCAAATAATGAAGAAGTACTGGTTTCCTGGACTAAGAAGGTACGTACGATATCATATAAACTCATGTTTTGAGTGTTTATTAGCAAAGAAACCGGCTGGACGACAACCTGGATATTTACATCCGATCCCACCGTGCAAACGACCATTCGAGAGAGTCCATATCGACCATTTGGGGCCTTTCCTGCAAAGCCGACGAGGGAACATGTACATCATGATCATAATAGATGCCTTGACCCGTTTTGTAAGATTATACCCCATGAAATCTACAAAATCGGCATATGTGAAGAACGCACTGAAGGAGTTTGTGATGGAATTCGGTTTGCCAAAGAACATAGTCACGGATCGAGGAACATGTTTTACGTCATCAATGTTCCAGAAATATTGCAGTGAAAACGGAATACATCACACATTGAACTCAAGCCGCCATCCACGGGCGAATGGAATGGTGGAAAGAGTAAATCGTACCGTAGTACCAGTCATCTTAATGAAAATGGAGCAAGATACAACTTGGGACAGAGAACTGAAGGAAGTCGAGCGAGACCTAAACACTGCTACCAATCAAACAACCGGAAAAACACCCTTCGAGATGTTATATGGTTTTACGCCGAGTCATGTTGACGGTCTACTGAGACATGAAGCACATGAAGACAACGATGATTGGACACCACCAGCAAGGCTACAGGAAGAAACACAAGCGAAGATAAGAGAAGAACAGAAAAAATATAAACAACGACATGACCAAAGACGTGGAAGGCCTATGCCGTATAGAGTTGGCGACATGGTGATGACAAAAAATCAGACAACGAGTACAGGGGAACCAACGAAGACCCAACCTCGATACAAAGGACCTTACGTAATAGTCGATGTACTCCCAAGTGACACGTACAGACTAAACCACCTGAATTCCAAAGAACATAGATTATATACAGGGACCGCACACATATCGCAGTTAAAATTATATAAAAATCACGAAGAAGAAGAAGAAGATGACTCATCGTCACTGGAAGAAGAAAACAGCCAAGCAGAGCAAGCGGAGGACGAAGGAGACATGAATCGAGAACCAGACGCGCAAGAGGAGGAAGACACTCGAGAGAAGACGGCTACACGGCCTAGACGCAAGAGGAAACGTCCGGCATACTTGCAGGACTACCAGACCAGTCACGAGGACGTGACAATGCCAGGAATGACCGAGTGTTAAAGAAAAATAAAGACACCAGAAAGTAATCTAGGGACTTTGGGTGAGGCAAGACTGGAGGGAACAGATTTGACGGGGAGACGGAGAAGTAGAAGGAAGTTGATAGTTGATTGACGTGTAATTTATAGTTTAAATATATCTTTATTACAATTCAGAAGTGACGAGTTGTTATTTAAAAACGCCCAGAAAAATTAATTGTACGCATCTTTTATTTGAAGTATTTTTCACTAAAATAACCCATCGCCCTTTATCAGTTGTTCAAAATACCAGCCATTGTACTTTTCAAAAGTAACATGCGCACACAAATCAGCTGATGTTAAGTATTTCAAGGTTATTCGAATCACGTATGTGCTCGCGTCCTATACTCACCTAAATAAGAAGCCATCTTCTTAACTCTCGGATCCCGCAGTTGATCATAAATATTCTCCAAGTTCTTCAACCTATCTTTCCAAAAGTCGACTTCTACTTGCGGTGTAGGGTGCGTGCGTTGAGAAAACACTTTCGTAGAATTCTCTTTCAGGATCTCATTGATCTGGGTAGTCCACTTGATGACAATGCCTTCGATGGATGCCTTGAGGTAGAGATCCACACATTCTCCGCCGCTGTCTCGACACAGTTGCTCTACCTCGTAGATGCGGTGTAAGCCTGCTGGCATTGCCAACAGTGTCTGACGTTGCAAAGCGCCCTTAATCTGGGTCATAATACTACGAAATGCATGGATGTGGCTGATTACGTCCTCAGATGTGATTTGGGGCCAGCCGGTGTGGTTGTCAAAGTTTGATAGTAATGGCGTAAATACCTATATTCAAGAAAAATGTAAATTAGTCTCTCTTTCTTTCATTCATTAAAATACAGAATGTCCCAGGACGAGCTTACGTTATCGTTATTTTAAAAACTATTCTATATTATTTTATGAAAGTTGGCATATAGGGATTTTCCGACATGCTTAGCACATCCGGTTTAACCGGAAGTAGACCCCCAATTTTCTTAATTTAAATGGAATGCTATATTTTTTATTTTATCATTAAATTCAGCGGAAAATTTTACTTACGAAACAATTAGTTATTAACATACCTAGGATTGTTATGATTATCATAACTGCCGCAGATGTCGATTTGAAATCAGAGCTTGTAGAGCGAGGATTTTAAGACATCTAAGGCTTATTATGATTCATAACACCCGTGGTTTGTTCAATAGTTTACCAGTTTCAGAAAATGAAGACATTATTAATAAAAATTATTTTTTTGAAATTCTCTCATTAATGCTACTTTCAGAATGCCGTGATAAACAGAACAATAATTATTTGTCAATATGACAAATATTCAAATTATATGATTTATTCGTCGTGTTTATTATTTTAGAATAAAGTAAACTGTGTTAAGAACGATACACTAACGTTATCTACATGTATTAATGAAGAGTATTATAATTTCATTTGCTTTTATTTTCATTTTGTAGACTGTTGTTGACAAGTCAATATGGTAATAATATTACCATCATTAACATACAGATACAGTTATTGTTATAGTTGGTGGTTTTTTCATGTTAAAAGTGGTCGAATGCAAATAGAAGATCTTTAATTGTTTCCAGAACTGCCGAAATCATTGAAAAATTGTGATGCGATCATGTCGGATCGTAGTAGGTAGAACAATCGATGATTTGGAAAAACTCACTGAAACATTTAAGTCAACGAATTTTGACTGAAAATTTGAAGATGAAAAATGTCGCAAAGGAATTCGTTCGACGATTTCTTTCCAACGACCAGAAGAGCTAAATATTTGAGTTTCTGCCAGGATTTAAAAGAACAGTCAGAAATCGATACGGATTTTCTGTAAGCTTTCTCAAGCATTGCTACTGATTTCCCCAACAGAAAAAAGAAATTGATGTTCTTTTTTTAATGCCCGCCGTTACAAAATCGCCAACCACGTCAAACAGCGCTTACAAAAAAAATCACACTGACGGCTCGCTCAGATGTTTTCCCAAGGATGACGCTTAGGGCTTGACTTGGGCAACAGATCCAAAAGGGTGTCTAGAAAATATACCTAGCGGCCTTCCAAAATAAGTCCGTATCACACTAACGGGTTTCGAAATGGGTGGCGGGTGCGGGTTCGTGTGCGGTTGGCGGTTCTTGCAATCATACATCATACTGTGCGCGCGGTTGCCGCTCCCGCTCCGCCACACCGCCCACTGTTTATTTGTCTTGACATTTTTATCAAACGCGAGAACAGTTCGAGACGGCAGTGAATTTGTGAAAAACAATAGATAAGTTAAGTTAAATACTGCACCGTCACAGTGTCACAGACGAAAACTATAGCAAATTTCAAACCAAGGCAGGCATGTGACAGTATCGGGTTCGATGATTGGCTGCGGGTTCGGTTAGCGGGTCCTATTGGTCGAGGAGTCACACGCACCCGCAAACCGCTTCAAAACCTGCTAGTGTGATACGGGCATTAGATTTTTTTACGATTATTGACCATGTTCAGTTATGTTGCTCGAGAAATAGTATTCATTGTTCAAATATTTTGAAAATTTATCTAGTGTAATTGTATCCGTAGAATCGAAAGGCGAAGTCTCCAACTATGTATATCCACCCATTTGTCGGTTATTACCCAAATATTCAAATTTTGGGGCCCAAGTTTAAACGCAAATATCTCAGGAACTAAAAGCGATATTAATATGCAGTTTAAAATTTTTGAATCAGCGCGTTGAAATGTATCTAAAGGTATAAGAAGTATTTTTTTGGATATTTTACCCAAACTTGGGTACATACGAGTTTTATGGGGCAAAACTCAAAAATAGGTAAATATACAGATTTATTTTATGAAAGACAGGCTCAATTTTGTTATCGCACCCAACAAGAAAAAAGAGTTAGGTGGTATCACACCACACGTATGTACGTATCTTCAACTTTATGCATTTTTTTTTCAATTATTTCTTGTTCCGTTTTAGTAATTACTTTATTTTTGTTTATATTGTCTGTAACAAGTAAAAGAGCAAGCGCGTAGGCACCACGTTCGAAAAGTCATTTTACTAAATTTTAAAGCGCTTGTGCGACTCATTTTAAAAATATCATATCTCATCCATCTATTAAAATGGCGCATTTCGCCTTCGTGCGCCATATGTAATATACTATACCTCTTCAATCAATGTAGCTAGTTCATCTATAGGTTTTCCAGATATATCTCCCATAATAAACAAAGTTCTGAAATTTTCCCTTGTCACTGCTTTATTTTCACATTTTATGAAATAAGAGCTTTTTGTTTTGGAACCAACAGGAAAAGAAGTATACGGTTGTAAAACCCCAGAAGGGCCTCCATTGAATACTATAAATGTCTCATTTGGGTCGTTCAGGAAACTTTTTATTACTTGCTAAAATTGTCGTTTTGTCACACTTTATATTTTTGTATAATCAATATTTATACCTTGAAATCGTCTATCATTAACATTTTATTCCATTTTTCTTGTTTTATTTTCAGAGATTTTATTAAATAGTTCATAAAGAACTCAAGTCTAGGATCTGTTTCATCCTCCGCTGCTTCTTTCTTATCCCCCATTTTAGATTATATTTATTATTTAATAAATTCAAGTGACGCCACTTGAAATTTGATTTATGTCAACATGAACTTTAAATCACACCTTTCAAACACCTTCAAATGAACTTAAACAAGCATTGCCTTGCCAACGGATATCAATCAAATAGTTTGATCAATAAAAAATTTTACTTGGGTGGTGAATTCTCCACTTCTATATGTGAAATGCCCTTGCCCTTGTTGTGTTCTTCTTTTCTATTAAGCAGCAGTAATATTGGTCAATAAAAAGTTATTGAATAATAATTATCAAAATTAATTAATTAGGTAGTAGCTATTTATACGAGAATATTTTAGGTATGTACGTGAAGCTGGTATATACAACAATTCCGGCTCAATCACACGAAATCAATTATAAAATTTAGTATTGGCTCCCATCGATACTTAATATAACATCCCTAACTATTCAAGAACGACAAGAACTACATTAACCGTGGTTGTAACTGGGATGAATATTTTATTACTATGTATTTGCACAACCGTATGTATTTTTAAAAAAACAACCGTAATCAATTTGGTTTTTGGATAATTAATTAGTAATTAATGAGTACTAAATTTTCTGATTGATTTCGAGTAATTGTGTTAGAATGGTTGTGTCAGCTTCATGGACCTAAGTATTTTAAATGTACTATCTACGTATGACAAAATAAATAAAAATATGTAAGAATGTATTTAAAAATATTTCTTTAAATTGTTTGCATAATAGGGTTTTCCATGATTTTTCCATATGTTAATGTAGAGATAAAAATATTAGACCCATATTTTTTTATTTTGTATAAAAATTTATAGAACGGGAGAATAATGCAAAAGAATTTTGCAATTTGCCATGACTTCATCCTGTGACGTCACAACTCCAGTAAGAGAGAAAGCTTGATGAACTATGATATAGAAACAAGTAATTTTAACCATAGTTTTCTTGTTACACACCATTGACGTATTATATAAATGTTGATGTTGCTTTACTGTATAAGCATTGATGCACACCTTAGAAAACGATAGCGCTAGTTAGGGGCAAAGTCAAAAGATGAAAAATAACACAGAGTGCTTAGGAATATTCATCATTCATAATAAATGACTAATGTAAAATATAGTTCATATTCGATTTAACATAAAATATTTCATTGGTGTATTAAATTATTTGTAAAAATAACAAATATAGAAAAATACTTTTGCTTTAGCTAATATTATTTATTTAAAACTATTTTTATACACATTTAAGGTGTAGTCCGTCGATTGAAAATGATTGCTGCTTATCACAGAATGTAACTAATTCTTATTTAGAGATATAAAAAAGATTATTATTTTTTTCAAACGTCGTAGAAATGGCGTTTTTTGTGACTTGATTCAGAAGGTAGAAGTTTCATTTCTACGCCGCTGGATATTTCTACGCCGGCGGAGTAGAAATAGCTCATTTCTACGCCGCCGGAGTAGAAATAGCTAATTTCTACGCCGGCGGCGTAGAAATAAAATAAATAAATATCCATAGAAACTACATAGAATTAGCGAATAAAAAGAAAAGTAGTGCGTTTGAAAAAAAAAATTAATGTGTCATTCGGAATAAAAGTGTCTTTGTGTGCCTCGCATGCAGTTGTCCGACTCGCTTCGCTCGTCGTGCAAACTTCTATGCTCGCCACACAAAGTATCACTTTTACTCCTAATAACACAATATACTATTTTTACTAATATTCTGAGAAAATATATTGCACTTTTACTAACTGTCACTAGTCTTAGACCAGCAAACAAAACAACAGACCTCAACAATGTTCTTGTTTGACGTTGCCCCGCTTATCTATCTTTTTCTAAGGTGAGCGTCAATTCCTCTCTCTCTACGTCGGGTCCATTATATAATATGTCAATATTTCACACGTGTATTTAACCTTTCAACGTCAACAAAAATAATTCACGGTAAAAGCCTGATATACGCACAAATATATCAAATGAAATAACTTCATTGTGGACGTCGTTAGGGTTGTGACGTCACGTAGCAATCGTTTTGAACATAAGTACTTTTCAATTTAAAAATTCATTTATAAATACCATATAATTCATCATTATTTTAATTTTATATTAATATACTTTATACTAAAATTTATCTGCAATACTTTTTCTTCAAAAGCCATTGCCTTGGAAAACCATATTTTCAGTGTTACATCCTTACTTTGAGCTTTAGGCTATCAACCGTTCTATTGGCTGATAGTATCTGTTGAAATTTATCTAAATATTCCATATTACAAATTATGGATGAAAACTGTACCAAATAAAGATTTTGACAAAAAAAGAGGTGATATATTTATAGTTAAAACTTACGTTACAAACATATTACAGTGGTTATAAATTTATCTATCAAAGAATATTAATTTTCCGATAGATTTATAACATGATATATTATCATATTATATTAAAAAGTTTGTTATATAAGCTCAAAATGTAACATATCTAACATATTAAGTTCTTTATACCTTGTTTTAAAACGATAATATTTTCTGGTTGCAATGGGTAATTATAATTAATTGCATTTAAATATTTTAATATATATCACAGCTTTCGTACCCATTTTTGGGAGTGCAAATCTGAATCTACTAGTAACTCACATAGTGACACATTTATGCTGGTGACTTTTTAAAGTTGCTGTGAAGAAAGCACGGCAGGGGTAACTTTTGCGCTATTTGAAAATTGGAAATAATAATAAAAAAAAAAAACTCCTGAAGTGCTTTCTATATCATTTATTCTATTATAAAATGTATGAAATAAACAGTAATTATATGAAAACTAAATTTTTAAAAGTAGATGACATGAATTTTAAATTAATTCAAAATGATTTAATGAAACTTAATTACGAGTATATGTATTTATTTATCTACGTAGTGAAGTGGTTTAAATGTATTATTGAAAACTAGGTGAAGAACAGTGTTCGTGCTCTTCTTAATTTGGCGTGTTAGAAAGGAATCTAATTATTTTTGTCTATCAAGGTTTCCATCATCAAATAATATTTTGGTTGGTCATTATTACACCAGCATTATTGGCACATCCTTATCAGACACTTCTGGATCCAATTGATATGTGCATTATAGGCTGCGACAGCTGTTATAAGGTAATTAAAATCAAAATCAATGTGTTAAACCTTGTTTTAAAAAGAGAAACAATTACTGAATACAAATATTATATTCAATTCACTATGTATGACCTTACAGATTACTTTTAAATTCCGAGTAAGATTCCAATAAGATAAATGAAGAGTTTAAAAGTAAAAAAGATATTCTTATGCCCGGTATCACCATTGATTAATAAATATTTCATTCATTCGTCAAATAATCACATTTTTCTGGCACGAACATCAATTAGTAATTAATTATTAATTAATAATCAACTATTCAAAGATTTTCTTAAGTCCACGTGTAATTTAGAAAATAATGTAACTTAGATTATTAAACTGTTTAAAACAAATTATTTGAACTGATGATGACTGTAATTAACAGTCGAAACGTCTTGTAATCGCCGAAAAAATATAAATTAAAATTTAAACCAAATATTAACAGATTACTAAGGCTCTACCTTATCATACATCAAAATTATTTAGGATCCCAAGAAAATTCCAGAAAAATAACTATTATGTTTGCCGTATTCTATTAACCAACTAATAATTTTTAAAATTATACTTTTTTTAAATCTCCAGGGTACAACTGTCATCAAATGTGCCAACGAATGCATTGCTACAGGAGGAAGAGTAGGTACCAAATGGATTGATAATTGTCCCAGACTGAATTTACCTATGTTCGAATTAAACTTTGAAGAATGAAACAAGGAAATAAAATTTATCAACACATTATATTTTATGTTAATAAATATTTGTAAAATAATACAAAAAATATATAACATATAAACACCACGTATTAATTAATTACAATGCTTTAGATTTAGTTTTAGGCTTCTTTAATTTTTTAAGTCCATCAAGGTTACCCTTCAATAAACTACTGTAGGCAACTTGGAATTTATTTATATCTTTCTGATGCACAACTGTAGTTATCTTTTTACTTCTAGAAATTGCTCTGACTAGACACATATGTTCTTGAGATACAGGTAATGGAGGGTTTCCTGCCCGAGGAATGGGTTTCGTACGTCCGTCATCTATAAAGATAAATATATTTAAAATTGTATAAAATAAACTTGTATTGCAAAAATAACTTACAGCGCTTTAAAGTTATGGTCACACTTGCAGACTGTCTTGACTTTTGAAATAATTTAGTTAATTCTAATAAGAACTGAAAAAAAAACACAAAATATTAGTGATGATGTTCTAATAATTAAATAATTACATTTTAATACCGCATCATTTTCTAAAAGAACCATGTTTTTACTAGTAAATGTCAAGTTCTTATTTATAACCTTAAAATCGTAAGCGCTTCAAAATTTATGTCAAATGACAAGTGGTGTAAGTGGAGGGAAAACAATGTTACCAACAGATAAAAAAGAATATAACTACTTTTCGCTCAGAAACAAAAAAAGAATAACCTACTCTTCACGCTGCGACAATTACGAAAAGTAATTGATTTTGTTCAAATTGAAGAAACAAACTGTAGATTACATTTTGTTACGTGAGAATGTTTTAATCATAATTTATAAAAGTAAGATCTGAATTTTTCATTTTGCCCCATCAACGAGCACTCACAAAGCAGTTTTTGAACGTAATAATACCCAAGATTTTTTCATAAATTTATTAAATGAATACATTTTACAGCTCAAATATGAAATACTGACATTCCATTTAAACCATTCAATATTGTAGAGAATAGGGTATAGTTTTGAACTCTTTGATTGGTTGAAATTGAAGACAAGCGACATCTATTGATGAGAATGACAAATGGATCCTAACTTAACAGTAATGTCAACGTATTAATCCGGTAACAAAACAACTCAGTGTTTTCTAAACTGTGGGGCGCGAAAAGAAATATGGTACTATAACATTTTTTTAAGAACAGGATGAACTAAGCATTTGAGTTCAAATGCGACTTAAAAATATTACGAAATAAGCGAGATATGAATTTTTAAGTTTAGAATTTGGTGCGTGACTAACAGGTCTTCACCAGTGGTCGATAAACTGTTAATTCTAGAGTATAAATTTTCATGTTCGCATAGCTGATATATTTTTTATTCACAATCGTTATAGTAATATTCCTAATTGCAATGACAGTCTCTTGGGTTGGAAATGACTGAAAACGCTTTCACCCCACGGGGTGGAAATGTTTATGTAGGGGTTGCCTAACAACATTGCAAGAAATACTTATTCACTTGTTACATAAATAACGATTATATATAAATTTGTTTTTATATTTTGCGTTCATAATGAAGTCGTAATGACCTTCATTTCGATACGCAATTTTTTGTTTTAGACAGTTGGTACTAGATGACGTTCCTTTAACCCATTTTTACCTAATTTATTTTTAGTTAATTGACAATTCATTTTAATAATATAATGTCGAAATTATTATTATTTTTTTTATTTAAGGAAGATTATTTACATGAAAATGTACAAATATAATCACAAATGGACCTTTCCAATTTAAAGAGATAGAAGATATGCGCAACGGGGATCTGCGCATAGTAAGAACAACTGAGATCTATGACGTTTGATTCTAAAACATTTAGACGTAAAATATGAGAATATCTCGGATAACTTTAAAAAATCTTATCGAAATAAGTTACAAAAGCTTTTATTGGAGGTAAAATGTCTAACAATGCAAATTTTCACTGAGAATACAGGTATTTTAATGACTGCAATATTTTTGACGTTTCGTTTGACAGCCCAACTGGCAGTTGTTCGCGCCATTTTCTTACTATTTGCAGCGATAGAAAGAGATAGCCCTTAAATTGGAAAGGTCCATTGAGTAAGTAAATGTTATTGTAGAAGCCGCAAAATATAAAAAATAGTATAAAGAACTCATTTTATAAATAAGACTTTCTTTCGCACTTGTCAATTAGAAAACTCGCTAACGCTCGTTTTCTAAATTTTGACGCGTGCGAAAAAAACGTCTTATAAAACATGTTCTTTAATATACTATATTTGAACCCGCAGAATAGCATGCGACATCAGCGGAATTTTAGGGAACTAAATTAAAGACCTTTATAGCCAAGATCGCCGGGCTCATGTCAAACGTACTGAGAATTCATTTTCCGATTTATTTGTAAGAAATGTGATATTGTATTATAAAAGAATATTAAATAATCACACTATGAATTTAAAAAGGTAATAAACACTTATTTAAGAGATACACAATTATTATTATGAGATACATTTAGAGGTTATGTAGAATATAGGATATGGGTTGTTATTATAACATCCAATTTAATATCTGTAGTTCTTATTTACATAATAATTATATATTCTAAACTTAACTATTAAAAATTTGAATGTGCTTAATACTGATAATTTTTTGTTGTTTTCAATATTGTCAGTATTCGTGGTATCTTAACAAACTACACAAGTAAATAAAATAAAAATATTACTTACTCTTTAAATAAATATAAAAATAATTTGTAAATGTGTTTTTCATTAAAATAAAACAAATATGTAATATGACAGAGGGCCCGACAATGGCGGACGACACGTGAGTCACGCCATGGCCATACCACAGATGCCATACCCTGGTTATAAAGGTACCCTATGGAATGGCAGGTGCGCTTACAGCGTTCACGTAAGAAAATATTGATGAGAAGATAGATGTAGTTTGATCTCTAATATTGACATATTATCCAATGAAACAACAAGATCAAACTGCACCTATCTTATCACTATTTTCTTACGTGAAATAAAGTATAAGCATAAATGGTTTCATGGTAGGGGGACGCAACAGGCGCGCGTATCACTTTTTAAATCAGGCAACCAATCAAATTGCTAGGACATGATATGCCATCCTAATTATTAATCGACTTCAATTGCTTGTAGTTTGCGAACTAATTAATATTTAAACAACATTCTTTCACTAATACTACATATATTTTTACATTTTTATCTAAGATTATAAAATTTTACTATGGTATAGTACCTAATTATTTTGGGTTCAAAAACAGCTAGAGGGGGGTTAGAGGGCGCATAGAATTTTTGAACTCAGAGGGGAAGCGCGAGGAAACAATTTGAAAAACACAGTTTCAACTGGATATGCAAAGTTTCTCATACGTTTAACGATAAATAACGAATAAATTCAAAGAATATACAATATATTTTAAGAATATAAATGTTTTAGAATAAAATATTAGGATTACAATTTTGTTTTTTTGGTTCACCGGTATATCAACACACCCAGTATATGGTACTTACCTTACAAAGTGCGCATGCTGCATATGCTCTTTACTTCTTCATGTACAATTGCATACTGCGCATTTTTACAACCTATGAAAATTGGTTTTTCAAATGTTTGTCGAAGAAAATATTATTTAATTAAAAATTCTTGTAGTACAGGTATGTAATGATTTGATAATTGATAATATACAAATATTATATTCTTTATATTATATTATATCGGGGAATTACAAAACATCTTTTATTTTTTATATGTAAAACACGGAAACAAAATATAATTCATTTTAAATTAAAAAATAAATATCTCGTAAGGACAAAAGACTTAACTAATATAAGATAAAACAATATTAATTGAATAAAACTTATTTCTTTGTCTTAAATTTTTTTGGTGGTGTGGAATTGTCATCATCCTCGTCACTGTCTAACACATGTTTAGCTTTTTTATTTTGATTTTTTACTTTGTATTCAAATTCAGAGTCCGATGAATCTCCTCCACTTGAAAACATATCTTTATCACTTTCAACGAATAATGAGTCACTATCTGAATTTTCATCTTCCTTGTTTTTCGTATTTTTATTTTTTTCTTTATCCGACTCTTCATCACTATCAAGAACAAATACTTGTGGTTTATTAGTAATTTGTCTTACAGCCCTTTTTGGTTTAACATTGTAATTATCGGAATCTGAGTCGCTATGTGATTTCTCATCTTTTTTGTTTTTCGTATTTTTATTTTTTTCTTTATCCGACTCTTCATCACTATCAAGGATAAACACTTGTGGTTTATTAGTAACAGTTCTTTTTGGTTTAACTTTAAAATAATCATCATCGGAATCTGAATCATCTATGCTTATATTTTCTTTATTTAGTTCTTTTGTTTTCTTTGCTGCAGTTGCTGTTGATTGATTAGAAAAATTTAATTTTGTTTGAACCAAACCATCGGTTTTCTTTCGTCGACCTCTTTTTTTATTTTCCCCGGGCTTTGATTTTTCAAGAGTCAAAGTTTTACCATTTGTTTCTTTTTTATTCATTAATTTTTCTTTTAGAGTTTTTGGTCCACTTTCTAGCATCAAATCAAATTCATCTTTTTCCTCCGTATCGACAGTTCCCTGTTATTGTGTATTCAATTTATACTTTAGTAAATATTTCTTGATATAAGCAAGCACTTACCTTCTTTTGCTTGGGCTCTTTTTGAACTTTTCGTGTCTTCTTTTCTTCTTTTATTTCGTCTTGTGACATTCCCGACTCTTCTTCCGTAGCTTCACTTCGCTGTAAAAACATTTTATAAAATTAAAATCATTTGTCAATGATTAGTTATATTTTGGATCCATTTTATGGGATCCAAAGTTTTGAAGATTTTATGCATCCAGATATATACAATGATTGATGGAT
This sequence comes from Harpalus rubripes, assembly GCA_963082715.1. Lineage (NCBI taxonomy): Eukaryota > Metazoa > Arthropoda > Insecta > Coleoptera > Carabidae > Harpalus > Harpalus rubripes. Next base: position 13,061,236 of record OY720456.1, on the reverse strand, counting down.
ATTCTTTCATATGAAGAGTATACTATTCATACGTAATAAGGGTTTTATTTTGAGATAATTAAATAACTATTTTTTTTTTTGACAAATTATGCACAGGCTGTTCGGATTGCGAAGGCCACCATTGGGATCTCAGGTACAATAAGAGATATTGTAATTATAATAGGCTTGTTAATATTGTCATAGAAATAGTGGACTTGACATAAAATAAAAAGAAGATTGTCTCTGTAGGTCTGTAGTACGTCTCATTTAATATAGATAATTAAATAAAACTAAGTGTTGTTTAATTTTAAAATACTAGTGTAACCAATCTATAATAGAAATGACTTCGGCTAAATGGGACCAAAATGGGACCTTGAATGATGTGCTTTTGTTTTGACAAAAAAAATCTCACAGGTTACTAGTAAATGGTGGAAAATAAGTTTGGTTGATATTTTCATTTTGAAATTATTTCTTCTTCTAATACAAACTTACATTTTCTTAAATGATACCCATATTTGATATTTCCTTCAAAAAACGCTTATTTTTTTTCTCTTTCGATTGGTATGAGAGTTATTTTGTTTTAAATTTATTTTACCCTCAAAATCTTAGTATTTTCATTATTTTTCACGATATTTCTATATTTTTGTGTCAGTAATTTCATTAGTTTTTGAAAATAGTATTTTATTTTACTTAAGGTGACACCTGACAGTCGTATGATGCAGTGCTGGTTGCAGCGATTAGGGAAACTTTAAAATCGAAATATTATTTTAATCTTATAATATTTTCAGTAAACTAAACTCAAATAAATTGTAAAATTATCAATATTATTAAAATTTGTCAAAATTTATTATAAAAATTTGTAGTTAATGTAATAAAATTGCAATTTTATTACAAAATCGTAAATTACACAAATTTCATCCTAGATATTTTTTTTTTAAAAACGTATATAATAGCAATTTATTCATGGATTATACACAACAAATTTTAAAAATTTTAATCTTCTAACAGGTATTAAAAATAAATAAAATTTAGTTTTTTCTTTATTTTCAATACCTTTTAGAAGATCAAAATTTTTAAAATTTGTTGTGTATAATCCATGAATAAATTGCTATTATATATGTTATATATCTAGGGTGAAATTTGTGTAATTTACGATTTTGTAATAAAATTGCAATTTTATTACATTAACTACAAATTTTTATAATAAATTTTGACAAATTTTAATAATATTGATAATTTTACAATTTATTTGAGTTTAGTTTACTGAAAATATTATAAGATTAAAATAATATTTCGATTTTAAAGTTTCCCTAATCTCTGCAACCAGCACTGCATCATACGACTGTCAGGTTTCACCTTAAATAACTTATTTCATAACTACTCTGTTTCATAATTTAATTTGAACTCTATGTAACTCATGTAAGTAAGTACAACAGGCATGATTTATAAAATTATTTGAAACACAAAAACCCTTACACCAGTCGAAAGAGGGAATAAAAATAGGAATTTTTTTGAAGTAAAAATCAAATATGGGTTCAATTTCAAAATGTAAGTTTGTGTTATATCTCGAAAATTTACCAATAGAAAAATTATTTTCGTACACCACTGGATAGACAATGAAAATATCAAACTTTTTTTATTTGAAACATTTTTCTCGATTACTGATAGTTTAGAAATAATTTCAAAATGAAAATATCGACCAAATAGTTTTCCGCCATTTTCTAGTAATCTATGATAATTTTTGTCAAAACAAAAGCACATCTAAGATATCCCCCTAAAGGCGCAACACATGTCCCATTTAACCGAAGTCTTATCTCTTATAGTTTCCGAGATTCCAATGGTGGTCTTCGAAACAATTATGGATTAAACTTTTAAGGATGAAAACACATCTAAAAGTAAGTCAAAAAGTATTTATCCGCAAAGTCCAATTCTCAAAAAAAAAAATCAGCCAAAAATCAGCTGACTGTCATATTTTAATAAATTCTTGAAAAATTAAAAATACATACATGAAAATCTTTTAAAGACAAACAAAAACCCTCATTTGACAGAATCGTAGATCTTGTAGTTCTTATGATATTAATGGACAAAGACGAAACATCAGTAAATTAAATTATCAATATCTCGGAAACAGTTGAGAATTGGACTTGGCGGATTCAGATTTTTTTACTTACTTTTAGCTACATTATCATCCCTTAAAGTTTGATCCGTAAGTATAAAAACATCCTGTATATTATCAAGCAAATGATATAAATAATTTGTTAAAAATCCGTTTAAAACTGTTCTTTAAAATGTGACAATGATTTCTTTAGCGATTAATATTGCAAAGTATCTCTATCATCTTGAATCTCTGGTTCCGTAATGTAAATAAATACTCTACTTGTAGAGAGGTAAATAAATGCTTTAAATGAAGTGCTTACATAGTTGAATATGTAAATCACAAAGTTTATTTTATTAATTTATTTTAAAAGTACTCACTTTCTTTTCTTTCTGTATTTTTTTCTCTTTAGAAACTTGTAATTTCGTGAATTTCGTAATGTGGGTACTCAGTCTTGGTTCTACCCGACGACCATTTGAAGTTGCATTTACTGGTTCAATTTTTTTGACCTACGAAATAACAAATTAATTTTATGAATTATTAAGTATATAAATATTTTACATTTTTCTTGGATTTTGAAACAGCCATTGATTCTGCTTCCTCTTTTTTCTCCTTTTCTTCAACTTCATCTAACTTTTTAGAAAATTCTTCTAAATCTTCTACCCAAAGATCAGAAGGCGTTTTTTCACGCAAGATGTTTAACTCTGTCATTTTATCGTCTCTTTGTTTAAGTAATTGGTTTTTCTTTTCTAACGTGAGCATCCACATTGACATTCCCAATAAATAATCGTAATTTTTCACTATATTTTTATCTGTAGCCACAAAATAGAGAAAATTAATTACAATATTGGATTTAGAATAAAGGTAAAAACGAATCACTTTATAAAAAATCTCATTATTTACCTTTCTCTGATTCATCATCTTTCTTTTTCGAATCTTCTGCTCCTTCTTCATTTTCCTCTGGTGCATCTTCTTCTATTTCTTCCTTCATTTCTCTTGCTCGTCTCTCTTTCCAAATTTTGACAGGATCTGGTGGATACCCGAATTCTATTAGTTCGTCTACCAATTTTAGTCTTCTTTTATTTTCCACTATTATTTTTCCACTACATTTCTCTACAATAAATTTTGCTTGATATGTTAGTCTTTGGGCTTCTGCATCTAACTGGCCTTCTAAGAATTCTTTACGTAGTTTGTACATTTTTACTCGCAGTTTATAAAACTCCTGCAATATGTCGTTCACGTATTCGTACCTGTAATATTATTAAATTTTATAAAATTTTGAAACATTAAATTAATATAGAAAAATGATTACTTTTTTATACCACCATATTCATCAAAAAGAACCATAGTTGACGTATATATAATTGATTGTAACTTGAATATAACATGTAAACCTTCTTTTTCCATTAATCGTAGCTGTCCTGGTAAAGTGGTTATAATAAATCTCACTGTAGTATCTGTACTGTATTCTTTGTAGTCTGCTAAAACTGCCTTCGTTTTTTCAGTGCCTAAAATGAAATTGTAATAAACCGTATAATATATTTAATCAATAGATTTTTTGGAAACTAACGTTAAAAATACCATAAACGTTAAAAATGAATTATATTTTGGTGCAATCCGTTAACTTAGCGTAACATATCAAAATAGATAGTTAAAATTCCTGATAACGTGAACGTTTCAGGGTTGTTGTAATTTTGCCCGACCCAAAAAAAACACCCGGTTTTTTTTTAAATAGAATAATTTTAAATATTTTGGTTAATTTTTTCCACCGTTTATATTAATTTCCTAATGATCAATTTTGTATTTCAGATAAAAGAACTGTGAGAGAATCAACATTTTTGTAAAAGAAATACTGATTTTTTTGCCGATCACCATGCAAAGAGTTAATAAAATGCTAAGTTTACTATCAGATATGTACGAAAAATCAAATGATACATACATATCTTTGTTGCATCAGTATTTATATACATATAATGCAAATTTGCAGACTTACACATACAATAATCAAGTATTCGTATACAAAAAAGATATTTCACCTATTATTACTCAGAAAGAAATTATTTTATACTCAGATAGTTTGATAAAGAAATATGAACTTGTTAAATCATGGGGCAGAGTAGAAAGTTGGGTTATTTTCGACTTTGGATTTATTATAAAAAATTTTGAAGATAAATTAAACAGAGTATTAATATTTGTGTTCTTCCATATTGTAAGCCACGAAATAACGATGTTAAAATATCCCAAAATATCACAAGCTGATAATGTTGATTTAAATGATTTTGCTAAGGACTTTACAACAACAGATAAAATAATAATAGGAATGGATTTTGTTTTAGAAGGTAACAGATGGACTAAACAGTACAAAGGAGATTGGAAGACGTTACCTCTAAAGGACAAAGAAATAAAATATTATTTTCCAAAAGACAAAGAAAAAATAAGTAATGTTAATATTAATAATAATATAAGTAATGTTCTAACGTATTCCAGACTTGTAATAATAACAGCATGGGTACTGCTAGTTATCTTGTTGAGAAGAATTTATTTACTTATTTGGCAAAGCATATTGGCTGGAATTACATTTACAACGATGAAATTTTTGAAAAATTAACAAAGATTGAAAGTAGTATTACTAAAGAAATTCTTACATTACCAAGTATTCCAAAACTCAAGCCACATAAATATCTCAACTTAAATCAAGTAATGGCTGATATATTTGTAGTATTTCATGCAATTAACGATGTTTTTATTAAAAATAAAGAACCAAAACATAAATATTCATTTTTGACGGATACAATTCGAAAATTATTCAACATAGGAATTAGAGTTAACATGACTAACGTTTCAAATTACTTACAAATTATTGCTCCAGTGTGTTTTAAAACTCAGAAATGTAGAATAAGACGCACGGAAGAAGAATTACAGGAAGAATATAAAATGTGGTTGAAGAGTCTTCGGGAATTAAAAGTTAAAAACTATAGAAATATTTAATGTACGTGTAGTATCATTACATAAAATGTATGTTTTTTATTTTCCAAATATAAAATATTTTAATATTTTCAATTTGTATGATTTAATTTTATACTTATGATATGCATACTGACCAATGGGTATCTTAATGATTTATAATTAATAATGTTATATTATTAATCACCCTAACACACGAGTTAATTATAAATATTTTCCATTTATATCTAATTTAATATTTTTGTATTTTGGGAAATACAATGGTAAAAATTTTCTTTTCGCGATACGCTACAAACAAAAGTGTATATGCAAATAGACGTATATGTATTAAAATTTCCATTTAAAATGTTTGAGTGTCATGAAAAATTAACAAATAACTGCATTTTTGCACGATCGGGTTATTTTTTATATTTACCGATAGTGTTTCCAAGACAGTAGGTCTTATTTACAAATTACGGTAAGTGATGTGACTCACGTCGGTAAGTGATGTGCTTCACTTACCGTTCAGGAGGCGAGACGGTAAATAAATAAAAACAAAAATTAAAGCTTACTTCAAAAATGACAAAAAAAAATTTTGTCAATAATTTTCAAATCATATTTTTCTTTTAAATTTTGTGCGTCGATCGTGCAAAAAATAGTATAAGCATCACGAACGTTAAGGAATTACCGATCTCAGACAAAATTGGGACCTTCGCTTCGCTCAGTTCCTAAACATTGTCTTCGTTCGGTAAACTGTCCTTACCGTTCTTAATACTTAATATGCTATATTTGAATAAGACATTTTTTGTTACTTTAATGGGGGAGTTTAGTTATATTAAAATTGTAATGATTTTTTTCACATTACCGCAATACTATACATGCAAGCTAGTTTAGAATATTGAAACGTCAAATTCAATATCAAATCGCAAAAAGCAAATTATTTGATTTTAAATTTGTAAACGTAGAACGTAGAAAATACGATAAACACAGAAATTAAATTGTCAAATGTAAACATAAACAGATGGCTGTGTTTTGTTTCTGCCTCTTTCTATGAAACACGTTTTGGGCACGTATGTCGAGACCTAATTCGCACATATTTCACGTTTTATGTACGCCATAATAGGGGAAAGAAAATATTGGAAAAGTTTAACATTCTTTTCTCCGGTATTTTTTAAAATTTTACAAAATATAAAAGTAAAAACACTTTAGATTTAAAAATATTTTAACATAAAATATCAAAAATTCTCCCTTTTTATTATTTTAAACCTAAAAACTAAATAAAAATTGTAGATAAAGTAGCACTTGAACCGTAAGGGTAGATAAAGTAGCATTTTAACAGCAACGGGATATAAAATACCTTAATTCTTATTTATTTACAAATAAAATCCATAATAATAGGTACAAACTTGGATTTTAAAATTGAGTTTGCTTATAGTTGATATTTTTTTAACATCTGCTGAATAAAAAAAATTGAATTTTATACAAGACGATAAAATGAAAGTAAATATTTCACTCGCGAAATCGCGCGTGAATTAAACTTTCCGCTCGTCAATAAAATCCAATTTTATCTTGTATAAAAAATACCTATTACGGATTTGAGTTAAAAACAGATCTTACCGTGTAACATTGGTTCCAAAACATTCTCTTTGTACGTCTGAGTCCATGTACCAATAGGCAATTCGGTAATTTCAATTTTATCTTCACCAATTACAGCAATTTCGCCGCTCGCGACATATCTCTGATCGACACAACCACTAATAGTCCCTTTGAAGTTTTTATACCATGGGTTCATTGGTTGTACTTCTTCATTATTTATCAATGCATATAAACTTGCCACTATTTCTCGTGGATTATAATTTGGTACTTTACTTCTCCAACCAGTTCCTATACCATCTGAACCATTAACCAGTATCATAGGAATAATTGGAATGTACCACATTGGTTCAACTTTTTGATTATCATCGACTTCGTATTTGAGAATATGATCATCTTTTGGATTGAAAATTAATCTAGTTAATGGCGACATTTTCGTGAAAATATATCTGTAAAAATAAATCACCTACAATAGTAGCATAACAGCTATTACGGGGCAGATTTTCCCAGACCATTCTGACATGCAGTACAGGGTGTTAAAAAGCAAGTGTAACACATTTATAGGACATAGAGAAGAAGTCAAAATAATTCGAAAAGAGGTCATTTTGTATTAGAAACGAAGAAAAACTGACAAAGATAGTGATCAAACAAAATTTTGTCTATGCCAGTAAAATATAAAAATATAATAAAATTTGATTTTAAACATTTTTCTCAATTTCTAATAGTAAAAAAGTTATTTGAAAATTAAATATTGGTCAAGATCGCCACATTTTAATTTTTGGACAAACTTTTCTAGGTGGAGGCACAAGTGATTACACATTTTGTAAAAGTTTACAGAGTACACTGTAATTAAAAATAGTTTTTCATATTACGCTTGCGTGTTTTTTATTTGGCTGTAATGAACAATTTTTTTTAATATGGATCACGGGAACTGGAAAATATAATTAAAAAAGCGAAAATAAAAATTCGTGGTGCATCGACAAAGGGAGAAAAGTAAAAATAAAATGTAATATATCGTTCTGAACAATTATAAATATTTTAAATTAGAAGAGTAAAATTGAGAGCTCCATTTCCAAATGAAAATATTAATGTTTACAAAATGATCGTTCCATCCGAGCAAAACTATAAAGATTTACAAGGCAGTATAATTGTATCAGTTCTCTTAATTTTTATACATGAATCAAGACATATTTACATTATTTTCATCAGATTAAGCAATTCTATAATAAATACATTTATACACACATATATAATTATCATTAAAAATGTAGGAGATAAACATCTTTCGGCCTTTTTGGGAAGAAAAAAAAATTAGATTGCTGAAGATGACGGCCATTGGGCCTTCGAAACGTCCAATAAATGTAAAGAGGTAAAATCATAAATAAAAATTTTCCCAAAAAGGCCGAAAGAAGTGTATCTTCTACATCATTTTCCAAGGGAAAGCAAAAGTCTACACATCAAACTATCATTAAAAATGTTAATATATTTCATTATTTACTGATGAAATAACTTGTAACGAAATCTTCAGAATGAAAATGTGAGCAGATAATCGATTTTCCTCATTTTATTACATTTGTTTGGCCTATCGCATTCTCTTCATCTCTTTTAGAGAAGCTATCAGTTTATAGTTTAAACATTGGCGCATACACAATGAAGAAAATTAGGTGGAGGGAGTAAATGTGTAAGAAACAACAACTCCATTCCATTAGTTGTTGACTAAACGCTCCCATTATTTGTTTTTTTTTTTTTAAACAGAAACACAAAGACCAAAAAGTCTCATTTTTCACTGCCTTATATCTCGGAAACTATTGAAGATCCGATATATATATATTGTATAAAACTTTTTAACTTATTTTGACATCTTCTCTATGTCATAAATGTGATACACTTGCTTTTTAACACCCCTGTACCACATCATCAGGTACAAACTTTGGCATATACACATAGTACTGACCAAAATGAATAAAAAAGCTTAATCAACATAGATCTGACCTTCAACTGTTTCCGAGAAAGAGGTCATTCTGTATTAGAACCGAAGAAAAACTGACAAAGATAGTGATCGAACAAAATTGTGTCTATGCCGGTAAATAGACTATAAAAAAAAATTAATAAAATTTTATAAGTAACATTTTTCTCAATTTCAAAAATATCTCATTTAATTGAAGTCGTAGCTCTTATGGTTTTCAAGATAGCGCAGGCAAACCCCGTAAAAACGAATTTTTCATTGCTTTATATGTCGGAAACTATTGAAGATCGGACCCATGTTGATTAAGCTTGTATTACTCATTTTGGTCAGTACTTTATGCCCTCAAAATTTGTACCTGAAGTTGGGATACACTTTGTATATTGACAAAAAAAGAATAATTTAAAAATTGTCTTTGAAACATACCTGGCACTAGCTGCGTCTTTTCCACCATTAAGTCGTGTTCCGAATTGACCTCTTGGTTCCAGCAGATTTATATTATTACTACCAACAAAATTTTGGGCCAAATTAACTATTGTCATGCATAAGGACTGTTCACCATGATGGTAAGCAGATTTTTCTGCAACTGATCCAGCCAGTTGTGCAACTTTGACTTCTCGTTTATCATTTCGTAAAAAGCAAGTATAAAGTACTTTTCTTTGCCCGGGTTTAAGTCCATCCACTACGCTTGGAATAGATCGGATGTTATCACCGTTAGAAAAAAGAACTAATTCTTTATTTACATAATCTGTGTATGAAACAGTTCTTGTCCCTTTTGCGTATAAATAAATTTCAGGTAAACCCAATTCTTTTCGTTGTTTTACATCTTCGTTGTGACGCAGTAACCAATCTTTTCGGCCCTCAATTTGTTTCTTACTGAAAGCTAATAATATATGTTGATCATCTGCATTCCCAGTATACTTTAAAGCAATTCTATGACGGTCCATATCTTTGAAGTACTCTTTAGCTTCTTTGGATGTAGAAGTACCCAAACCTTTGTAATACTTGGTGGTGTAAGAAGCAGAATCTGGTGTACTTTGTTTCCATTCTTCAAATTCTGGTAATGAATAAAATGATAGTTCTTTATTTTTTTTGAAAACTTTGACAATGGGAGTGATAAATACTTCCAAAAAATTTAACTTCAGCAAATCTGGCCAGAATGTATGCACGAAATTGATAATAAGGCCTTTAATATGCGATCCATCCTGATCTTGATCAGTCATAATCATTACTTTTCCGTATCGCAAAGTTTTTATGTCATCCATGCTTGTATACTTTTTTTTATATTGTAATCCAATAATTTTAATCAAGTTATTTATTTCTGCATTATCTAATATTTGTTTGTGGGTAGCTTCTCGTACATTAAGTAGTTTACCACGTAGAGGAAACACTCCATAATAATCTCTACCAACAACGCCGAGACCAGAGACAGCTAAGCATTTAGCTGAATCTCCCTCGGTCAAAATTAAAGTACACTTATGAGCATTTTTGGTTCCAGCCTCATTGGCGTCTTCTAGTTTCGGAATTCCCTTTAGTTTACATTGTTTTTTGCCGCTGTTTTTCGCTAATTCATTCTGAGCTTTGAATTTAGCCCAAGTTAACACTTGTTCAACTATTCCACTTTTGGCGAATGTCTGTATGAATTTTTCTGGTATATCGCATTTAGATCCAAACTTTTTTGATTGTGTTGTCATATTTTCTTTAGTTTGTGAATCAAATGCAGGGTTTACAATAAGGCAATTTATAAACAGCCACATATGGTTTTTTACTTGAAATGGTTTAATGTTGACACCACCTCTGTTTTTCTTTTTAATGCTTTCTAAAAGCTGTTTTACTATAATATCCGCGACGTAATCAACATGTCGGCCACCTTTAGTTGTTGCAATACTATTTACGAAAGATACTTGTCGAAAACCACTTTCAGAAATAGTAACAGCTATTTCCCATCTATCGTTGATCACTTCATATACTATTTTTACGTCTTCTTCTTGATTTTTTACATGTAAATCAACATAATCTTTAAAATTCTTTACTGGGATCCGATCACCATTTAACATGACTCTGACTCCTCTTGTTGATGCTGCAATATCAAACGCCCTTCTGGACATAAGAGCTACTATATCTTCATCAAGTCTGTCCATTTTAAATTTTGCTAAATCCGGGGAAAAAGTAATTTTGGTGAAATCTTCTCCAGAATAGGACGTGATTTTAGGCTCGGAAGCTTTGGACATATTGTTCCCCCAAGTCTGTTTAAACTGCTGCTGATATTCTGAACTAGCAGTTTCTACAGTAAATTTTGTACTGAATATGTTACACAGTTTCGCACCGTATCCATTTCGACCACCGACGACTTTTTCTTCCTCATCATCGTAGTTAGAAGAAGTCAATAAGTGTCCAAATATCATTGTTGGAACATACATATTTTCTTCTTTATGCATGACAACAGGAATACCTTTTCCATTATTCCAAACTGAGATTGTGTTTGTTTCAGGTTTTATATCAACTCTAATACAACTCATTTTAGGATCACGTTGTTTATTGTCCGCTGCATTTACCAAAATTTCATCAAATATTTTGTATAAGCCCGGAACAAAATTAATTTCCCTTTGAACCTATAATAAACACAGAGTGTTAAAAAACTAAGTGTAACACATGTATAGGACATAGAGAAGAAGATAAAATAAAATGGAAACTTTTATACAATATGTGTCCGATCTTCAATAGTTTCGGAGAAATAAAGCAATAAAAATGAGTTTTTACTGGATTTTTCTCTGCTATCTCGAAAACAATAAGAGTTACGATTTCGGTGAAAGGTCATCTTAGATGTGTTTTTGTTTTTCAAAAAAAAAAAAATCCCAATATTTAATTTTTAATAACTTGTTATTAGAAATTGAGAAAAATGTTTCATATAAAATTTTACTGCACTTTTATAGACTATTTACTGGCATAGACAAAATTTTGTTCGTTCACTATCTTTGTCAGTTTTTCATCACTTCTAATACAAAATGACATTTCTCCGATCACTTCATTTTTGGACACATATAAAACTTTTCGACTTATTTTGACTTCTCTGTCCTATAAGTGTGTTATACTTATATTTAACATCCTGTATAAATATAAGAAAAATATAATTTTTTATAAGTAAATTTTGCGATAGCTTCATAAAATGCAACAATTAATAATGTTTTATTTTTTATTCCCAAAAATTCATTAAATATTCCAAAATTGTTTGCGCGCATATGCAAGTTAGTAACAAATTTTAACATGTACGTATATTATTTTACCAGAAGTAATAAATGATTATACAAAATGTCTTATATGATATATCTTTGAAATAAAGAAATTATTTACATGAAAAAAGGCTTACCATACACTTTCTTCCTTCGTCATATACCCACATCTGTTCTTGGGCATGTTCTATAGAGCCTATGTATGTGTCAGGACGTAACAAAATATGTTCTAATTGAGTTTTTTTCTTGTAAGTATTTTCGATGGTTGCACCCTTATTCGCCATTTTTCTACAGATAGAAAATGATATTTATAATATACTTATAAACTATATAAGATAGTTAATGAAAAACTATGTATTCAGTATTTTGATTTAGCATTATACTGACAATCAAGTACAGTAAAAATTTACATCAATGTAACACAAACAAAAATGTTGAACTAATTAATAATTATTACATCTTACCTATGCAATAATGTTGCACTTTTATTAATAAAAAAATAAATAGTAAAAGAACAATAGTAGTATATACGCAGTTAAGTTAAAAACACAGATATTCACATGCCGCCTTTTCTCTAACCGATTCGTTTAACTGCCAAACAACCTGTTGCAGTGTTAGAAATTCAAAAGTGCTACCAACTGTTCTCTAGTGCATTATGCTACTACCAACCGCAAACTAGCCTGATATTTCACGCAGTGTTGCCAACTCATAGGAAGCTAAATTCTCTAAAATTGTCTAAAATTCTCTTTTTGAATTAAAATTCCCTCCTTTGCTTATTTTAGAAAAAAACACTTTAAAAAACTAGTAGAATTTTTTTTTCTAAAACTAGTAAACAATGTTTATAAACAAAAAAATGTATGTCTGAGTCTGGCAGTACTTTCACTGTTTTGATTTTGGTGTTTTGCAAGGAGGAACGTGTTTTGCTTTGCACGGAATTAATGTTTTGATTGTGGTCATGTGGTATAACCCATATACCTACTAACTAATTTATACAGCTAATCCTCCGCGATTCATCCGTCAAAGAATATGAAATAGAAAATATATCTCCATCGTTTACAAGAAGCGGTAACTAGCACGTTCGGCGCATGCTCGCATATTTACTTCTTAGGGCCGGTACTTCAATCTCCTGGTAAAGTGCCAGGTAATTTAACTGCCAGATAAAATAAAAATATCGCATCATATATTTGACATGTGTATAATTTTGACAATTTACGCTATAATATTGATGCGAGATTTTTATTTTATCTGGCAGTTAAATTACCTGACACTTTACCAAGAGATGGAAGTACCGGGGCCCTAAATATAAAATTGTCACTGGGAAGAAAGTATTCCTGGTCGCTAAGAAATATATTTGTTTCACGAGCATGCGCACAGAAACCCATTTACCGCTTCTTGTGAGCGATGCAGATATCTCATATTCTTGAAAGGATGCACAATACATTGGCGAGATAGATTAGCAGTATATTTAGTTAATAGGTATATGTGGTAACAGAAAGTTAGTTCCTAAATACGGTGCTAAATACATTACTGGCATAATGATGAAAATAAGAATTAAATAAATTTGTCAATTACTTAAATAATAAAAAATCCCTTTTTTCCTCAGCATAATCAAAAATACATAAAAAAGGGAAAGATCCCTCCTGTTGACAACACTGATTTATTGTTGCAAAAAACATGAATTATTTTTAAATTAACATATTTGTAAGAAACATTTCTATTCAAGTAAATATGATAATATTTATATTATTATTAATAATAAAAATGTAACTAATAAACCGTTATAAAAATGAAACTCCCTACGGTACAACTATAGTCGATTTACTGAATTCATGCATTTCAAACATTCAAACTATTTTTAAACATCAGGAATATACGAGTATTTCATTTATATATTTAACACTAATTTTAATACATTCAACACAATTGAAACTTTGGTCGCCGCGTTGTCATGAAAACTGCAAGAGCTGCATTTTCATTTGCTGCTAACCGCTCGCGATTGTTTCAACAATAAATAAGCATTTTTTATGTGTATTGTTGTACTGAGTAATTTATTAAAGTTTCCAGTGATTAAAATGTGTCAGTAATTTATATAACAATCGATTAATGAATGCCTTAACGATCATTTTAAAATAATTTGGTCTGCTTTTATTTTATATGTATACATATAATTAAAAATTTCTTGTTTCAGAGTAAATAGTGTAATCCGAGGATAAATAATTTATTTATTGAGTATTCTATAAATTTCTCGTATTACCTATATCATTCAATTTTGATATAAATTAGGAGATTAGAAAGTATAAATGGTAGGAGTTTACGCTTGTCTTTATTGGCTGTTAGCGGGCCGGATTTAAATCTGCATCACATTTTCAAGTTCAGAAGTAAATAGTTTGTAAATTAGTTCTTCCCCGCTCTCGTATTCCGTAGTCATTCTCATTGAAATTCAATAATATACAGTGTACACTGTACAGAATAACTTTAAGATTCGCTCTGAGTTAATGAAACAATTCACATCAAACAATGGAACTTGCTGGGCTTCAGGGCTTCTGCTTCTTGTTTTTATTTGTATTTTGTCTGAATGATATTACTATCTATTGATTTGCTTCTAGAGTTAGCTGTGAGAGCAGATTAATTTTGAACGGCAGAGGATTCAGAAACAAATTCCTTCGAATTGTTTCTTAGTTTACCTAGCAGTGATGAATGAAAATGAAGAAAATACTGTAGCTGGAAGCACCAGATTAAAAATGATGTTTGTGTTGTGTTTTGTGATAAAATGGGGACTTATGAAATTGACGTCACAACACACATTCTCCCGTCCATTACTACATGTCTTTTGATAAAGACGGAAGATGGCAGGCTCGAATCGCTCGAAGAAAGAGGTAGTTTTGTATTACCATGGCCTCTCTTCTCTTCTCAACGTTTTGTCTTAATCCGATTTGATATTTGCTGTTTTATATTGCGTTGGTGTTTGACATATGTATGAGTAGTCAGTTTTGTTATAATAATGATTTATTAGCTGAAGATAAATTCTAAAAAAATAGTAATACCGAAACACAAAATTATTCAATACATTTAAATACTGTTTTTATATTTTGCATTCATAATGAAGTCATTTCGATACGCAATTTTTTGATTTAGACGGTTGGTACTAGATGACGTTTCTTTAACCCATTTTTACCTAATTTATTTTTAGTTAATTGACAATTCATTTTAATAATATAATGTCGAAATTATTATTATTTTTTCTTATTTAGGGAAGATTATTTACATGAAAATGTACAAATGGTTACAAATATAATCACAAATTGAGTAAGTAAATGTTATTGTAGAAGGCGCAAAATATAAAAAATAGTATAAAGAACTCATTTTATAAGACTTTCTTTCGCACTTGTCAATTAGAAAACTCGCTAACGCTCGTTTTCTAAATTTTGACGCGTGCGAAAAAAACATGTCTTATAAAACATGTTCTTTAATATACTATTTAGATACTACCTAAGAGGTCATAGTAGTGCTTTGCTGTCTCTTTCTTCGAGCTTGTCGTCTTTGTTTAAAAGGTTACTTCCAGAACTCAGCTCAGAACAGAGTAAAATTCTAAAATCATAAGTCCCCATTTTAAACATGCCTAGGGAGGGGAGATGTAGGGATATCTCTGGCTACATTTTAGGATTTTTTTTATTACTGGGAACCATCGGGAATGGTGGGAACATTGGAAACGGCACATTTCAAAAGTAACGACTGTCCCCATTGACCTCTATATAGAGGTCAATCAGGTCAATGTTTGTCCCAAATATGTAGAACAAAAAAAAAAAAAACAACATAATTATATGTAGCACTATTAAAATTATAATCTGAATATTTTAATTATAAATCATCGATTGTTTTAAAATACAATAATTTAAAAAGATAAATTTAGGTTAGGAGAAGAAAATGATAACTGGACGGGAATTTATATTTTAATTCGAAATATATCTAAATGTAGTGTTATTATTGTTTTTTTTTCAATTAATCTTATCAGGTCAAATATTTAGAACTTTATCTCTAACTAAACTAAAATAGAAAATCGTCCTTGAATGATTTGTAAAGATGGAATTCAATGGAGAAGGCAAGTATTTAAATAACATTGCATACAATTATTTTAATAAATGTGTATATAAATATTACAGAACATCAACATATGCGCTACAATCCTTTGAAAGGAGAATGGGTTTTAGTTTCTCCTCATAGGACTCTTCGACCTTGGAGCGGTCAACAAGAAGCTATTCAAGAAAATAAAATACCTCCGTTTGATCCGAAAAATCCTCTTTGTCCCGGAGTTACTAGAGCCTCCGGTGAGGTATAATATTGTTAATTAATTTAAACCGCATTTATCTTCTATTTTATGTCGTAGGTAACACCTAATTATGAATCAACGTATGTTTTCCCAAATGATTTTCCTGCTTTATTGGAAGTTGGCCCTGAACCTCCGAGCAATAATGATCCGCTATTTCAAATGAATGCGGCAAAAGGTGTATGCAAAGTTATGTGTTTTCATCCAAAATCTGATGTTCTGTTACAAACTCTTCCTGTTGAAGATGTAGTAAACGTAATAAATTGGTAAGTACATTTATTAAAATATAATACATTTCGCGGATCTAGAATAACAAGGTTTTAACTGCAAGAAAGTAAAATAGCGAGGAAACTAATTTGGAATTTTGACGCGCTAGTATTAAATCGAATTTACATTTTTATCTCCCGCCAACCTATATACATAGATAAAGGAGGTAATGTTTTCGGTTCAAAAATTCGATCGTGAGTTTTCAGTGAAAAAGTATGAATTAGGAGTCCCCACAACACATTATTATTTTTAGAATGATGTCTGTCTGTGTGTTTGACGATTTTTTCATCCACGATAATTCATTATCAAACTTCCAAAAATTTCTATTTTCCGTATTTAAGCTTTATGTATTCATATAAAGAGTTTATTAAATTTTGGAGCACTGAACAGATTTTCGTGAAAAAATATATTGATATAATCCAAAACTTCTTAAATTTGGTATTTAAAACTCGTATATGATTGAGAACAATATATTAAATTTTGACTTATGATAAACCGGATGTAGTATTAATTTGGAGCTCTTGACAGATTTTCGAGGAAAAACAAAATATCCAAAATTTCGTATTTCAGACCAGACTTTTCTATTTATTTAAGCAACAAATTATATTTTGTTTACAAAAGATCAACCGGAAGTGATACTTTACTTAAAGCTCATTGTTATTTTTAACATGGAATTGGCGGGAGGTCATTTACTGGCAACATCCGATTTTTCAACTCTAATAATAGATTTAATTATAATAGGGGATTCCACAATTTTTTTAATATAATTTCATCAGAAACTAAAACTATTGGTGAAAATCCGGTGAAAAAATTCCTATTAATAAGCGAGTTATGGTCCCCCGAAGTTTGAAAATATAGATGTGACGTCACGAATATAAATTTTTATATAAAACTGTTTTCTTCGTGGATCTAAAATGTTTTTGAAATGTATGCTATTTTTAAATTATATTTATAAAAAACAAATTAATATTATAACACTGTACAAGTCTACATGCTTTATAATTGCAAGTGTATCAAAATTAATGGTCCATATTCCGAGCGCACTTTTATAATAAAAGCGCTTTTAAGGAGCGCGCTTTTACATTATATTCTTATGAGGAGTGTGCTCCATAAAATCGCTTTTATTATAATAGTGCGCTCGGAATACGGGCCATTAAGTTTAATGCAAGAAATTTATATTCAAATAAAAACTGTTTGAGAATTGCAGTACTGAACTTGTAATAACTTGTCCGCTGTTTGAATTTGTCTACTTCCATTGGTAGTAGACTCCAACCCCTAACTCGGTATTCGTTATATATTTATAGGTGGTCTTTGAGTCGCCAATCAAAATAATATATATGTATTTCATATGAGTGACGAGCTGCTAAAACAAAAACCTTATTATTTCCGAAGGATTTCAATCATATCATTTTATTTCTTTATTAATATTCATTATTAAGCATCTACTTTCACTATTTTTTACTAATTTCTCTTAATTCTGTTGAGCTGTAATCCTCTATTGAATGCCTAGTTACCGAAAAAATATTGGGAAAATAGGCAGTTAGAACTAGGTACCTACCTCAAATTTTTCACAACTTTCTTGGGATATGTGGTCAAAGCTTTATCTGCGCATATTTTAAATAGAAAATTATTATTTATTTTTATCAGTAAACCATGAAAATAATAAATTTCCCCATTGCAAAAAAATCTAATTTGATTTTAATATTGTTTTATAGTATTTGGTCTAGCTTAGTCATTCCTGCCATTGTTGTTTCCAAAGCATTCCGCTTCCCGACGGCAATTTGTGAATTTCTTTTTAGCTTCTTTGGCTTTAGGAAATATTTCTTTTTAATTACTTCTAACTGTACTCGAAAAGGACAGCAATATCTCAATCAAAACTAATATCAGAAAGAGATAGAATATGGTAGATAAAATTAACAGTTACAACCTTGTTATAATTCTTGACTCGCAATTTATTTTAGAAAGTAAAATAATTATAATATATTTTTTCATAGCTGGATTGAAGAAACACAAGAACTTGGTCAAAAATATTCTTGGGTTCAAATTTTTGAAAATAAAGGAGCAATTATGGGATGTTCAAATCCTCATCCACATTGTCAAATTTGGGCTTCTGATTTTTTACCCAATGAGGCGCGGTTGAAGAATTTATATCAAAAAGAGTTTTACGACAATTTTAAAAAGCCTTTGTTAATTGATTATATGGAAAAAGAAATGGCAAAAGAAGTAAAATATAATAAAATATGAAAAATAACATAATACTTATTTTTATGTTTTAGGAACGAATTGTATGCCAGAATGATCATTGGCTTGTAGTTGTGCCTTTTTGGGCAGTGTGGCCATATGAAACAATGATATTACCAAAGAGGCATATTAAACGTTTTACAGAAGTAACTGCAGAAGAACGAAAAACTTTAGCAAATATTATGCAGCAACTTTTAACTAAATATGACAATCTTTTTAAATGCAATTTTCCTTATTCTATGGGATGGCATGGTAAAGTTACAAATTATAAGTATAATAAAAATTACACACTTATTTTTAGGAGCGCCAACCGGCTCTTTTAATTTATTAAATATGGACCACTGGACATTTCATGGCGTATATTATCCTCCATTGCTACGATCCGCTACAGTGAAGAAATTTATGGTTGGGTTAGTACAATACAAAATTTCAGTGAATTATTCTTGTTTTATTTATTTAAATTTTTTATTTAGATATGAAATGTTAGCTCAGGCTCAAAGAGATATGACTGCTGAGAAATCTGCTCATATTTTAAGAAATTTACCGGGGAAACATTATTCATTGGAATAGTAAATTATAAATAAAATAACGGATTTCTCGACGGAGAGTGGTAGGCATTATATTATTTTATCAATGAAAAAGTACAGCGTTACTTCCTCCTAACTTTGTAAATAATGTTTATACATATATAAAATAAACAAATATGATAGCATTAATACGTAGCGAACCATATTACTTTACCTTGGGTTGACACTGATTTTTATTTATTGATCGCATAGCTTTAATTTTATCGCAGATTTCCGTTTTAGTTTTCATGCTACAGAACAGTGAAATACTACAGCACTTGCGCGACATGTATGTCATATAAAAATTTTATATTTTGAAATAATATATAATAGTCGCGTTCTTTTTACATGATATCTCAGTTGAAAACTGTGACGTCATTTCGATATAGGGCGCGAGCAAACAGCTGTTAAGTGTCCCTGAAAACATATGCGGGAGCCCCACTTGTCAAAGTGACAGTATAGCCATTTTGTTGTGTTGTGTTTTACAATAAACACTCAGATTTAAAAAAAATACAACACAAACACAACACTACAAAATGGCTGTACTGTCACTTTGACAAGTGGGGCTCCAGCACATATGTTTTCAAGGACACAAAACAGCTGTTTGCCCGCGCCCTACATCGAAATGACGTCACAGTTTTAAGGACTATGCCTGTAAAATTAAATTCTGTGAAGTTACATTAGACAACATAATTCTCCCTCGAGTGATTTCGAAATTTATGGGCATTTCAAACAGATATATGAAAATTTAAAGTCTTAAATGAAATAATCTTTCAGATTATTCAGTCTGCTGAACAGATTTTAACAAACGCTATTTTTGACGAGTACAAACAAGATTTTTATTAGTATTATTATTAGTATTTACTTGTAATGGCAAAGATGGCGAATAGTCCGCTAGTACTCCATCAGTTTCTACTAAACATTACGTGACCACAGTATAAAAAGTATTATATGTTGTGTATACTGTGACGACGCTCACACCTATTAAATTAACGAAAAAACTGAACTATAGATGGCAGGCGGAGGAATAAGGAGAGGTCCCTCATTCCTTATTGCTGGCAATATGCATTTCAAAGTGAAAACTATTTGATATGGAGAAAATTAACATAAAGTTAAGTGATATTTCTGAATACATTGCTTCTGCACGTTTTATAAAAGAAGACGAAGCAGTTTTTAAGGCTGGACATGTATTGCTTTGAGGAATAAAAGATTATGGACCAGGTGAAATACTGGGATCTTTTTTAAAAACCAGTCATTTGAGTGGAGATCCTCATATGATTGAAATTTTATTAAATGAGAATATAAATTACTGGAAAGCAAATTTAGTTGTAGAGCAGAATTGAGAGGCAAATGCAAACATATTGTTGCAGTTTTGTAGCATATAAACAAGATAGTAAAAATCAAAACTATATTTATTGTTTTACAACAAAAGTTATTATTATTATGCTATTAATTTATTTGTTTATGGGTTTGTATATTACAGAGTAGCAGAAATAGAAAATTAAACTGTACAGATTTGGAACAAAGTAAGGGGGAACTTATGAAAAAGGATGATAAACAGTATAGTTTGGCTATTATTATTAGAAGAATTTTACCATGCTGTTTTAAAAAAAGAAAAAAATAGAACCGATTGGAGACGTCAAAACTATAAGGGAAGAAAATTTCAAGATCATATTTTGTTACTTGGGATATAGTGTATACTTACACTTTTTTACTTATAATTGCTCCATTGTGGCACTGAGCAGTATCTATGGCAGTTACTGATCATTATTTAAACCTGAAAATGTAATATACACTATGTATCTAACTTTCTTTTACAACAAATATAAATTAAACCTGTTTAAAATTACATACGTTTCAATGTATGCTATCAACGTTTCCTTATTCCTCTAGTTCACAAATCTGCCGCCAGACGTCACCCACTTTGAATTTTTTCGCCAATAAAAATGTTTTAAATAATTAACATCTAAATATAATTTTCTTTCTCCCCGCCAGACTTCGTGATATTTCGGAAATTGTTCCACGAAATCGCATAGCGCATATGTGATATGTGCTGCTTCATCTTCTAAGACGAAACGGCGGCATGGGCATGGGTAAACTAAAGAAAAAGCATGAGGAGTTGGGGAGATACGTGTTGCAGTGATTTTCTCACCTGAAATCGTGTGAATAATGTAAGTCACACATCAATTTTGTTGTGTATTTTTAATTATTAACGATTTTTACATTATTTGTAATGATTTTATAAGATTTACCAACGATAATTATGTAATGAACGAGCAAAATGTGCCATAAAAGCATGACTCAAGAAGTATATCTCATTTCTCTTTCAATTTTAGATTGCATGCACGTCGATGAGGACTTCGGATACATGGACATAGCAACAGAAAAGGGCAGAGAACCTTTAGGAGAAACAGGAGACAACGTAGTTACTGCATTAGGGCCTTACAACCCAGATATTCATGCGAGCTGTATGCTTGCGTAAGGTAAGAATCTTACTAGATTTCATTATATTTGATTTACAATTTTGTGTCTTTACGGCAAAAGCAGATATGTCCTATTTAGAATTTCTGAAAATTTTGTCCAGTGATTACAATTATTTTACTGTGTAAGGCTCTTAAATTAACATAATCTCATTTGGCGTAAAATTTTGTATAAATTCCTTGACAATACTGTCGGCGTATATATATATATATATATATATATATATATATATATATATATATATATATATAGCTCTGTGGCTTTATGCAAGAGCAACCAATGTCAATATTAACAACCTTTCGCGTTATTTGTAATGATTTTTAACGATATACTAACAATAATAATTATGTAATGCACGAAAAAAAATGAAAGCTGCAAATCATGACTGAAGTAACTCTTTTCTTTTTCTATTTTAGATTGCATGCATGACGGCTTCGGAAACATGGACATGGCAGCAGAAAAGGGCAGAGCATCTTTAGGAGAAAAAGGAGACAACGAAGTTAGTGCAGTGGAGCCCCAAAACCCCAAAATTCAAGCGAGCTGTCTGTATGTATAAGGTAAGAATCTTACTAGATTTCATATTATATGCTTTACAATTCTGTGGCTTTAAGGCAAAAGCAGATAAGTCCCATTTAGAATATCTGCAATTTTTTTTAAATTGGCATATCTCCTTTGGATGGCCTTCTTTACACTATTTTTTTTATCAAATCTGCTTTCGCAATATCAAATTTCAGCAAATTTCAAATACATTTGAAACCATTTAAAAATTGTTGGATAAAATGTCGCATGGTACATGGTTAATTTTTATTGGAGCACAACATTGATTAAATAAATCAAGTGTCTTGTCTAATGAAGACTCGTTTGCCATACGAAATTTCATCCAACAGTTTTTTGAAATGGTTTAAAGAATACCACAAACTAATAATAATTATTTCATAGGCGGACGTTTTGGTTGGACTGAGGCCTCAAGAAACTTGGAGGATTTCGATGCAGCGTTCGATCTTTGGATTTCAATACAGCTTTTCTAAAGGATTGCTGAGCCCTGAGCGCCAGATAAATATTGTATGACGTAGACGACCACCGATGAATAAACTGGTAAGAACCTTTTTTTTTTTGGTGTTATGTTTAATCGAAAACTTGTAGTCAAAGGAATATGATTATAATACCGTGAGTTCACCTAGAATTAAAATGTTATTCTCCAATAAAAATTAATCAAGAATTAAATTTTAATTCTCCAATTAAAGTTTAATTCTTGGTTAATTTTAATACCCCAATTAAAATTAATTCTTCGTTAGATTTTAATTCACCTACAATTTAGTTCTTGGTTAAATTTTAATTCTAATTTTTTTCTTATCACCCTCTTATTTTATATTTGTATATGTTTAATAGTCTATTTTTTATATATTTTTCTGTGCAGATTGTCAACATGTGAAATAAAAGGATCCCAAAGGCAGTAGAAGAGAAATGTTCAAATATTGTAAAATTGTAATAAAATGTTAATGTATATATTTTAAAAATATTTGTAATTATATATTGCTAATAAACTTTAAAATTTATTTAAAAATGACATTTTCTAATTTTTAGTTTTAATTATTATAATACACCCCACAACTCGTAAGTATATAGTTCTAAGATTATTATTACGTATATAGTTCTTATATTAGCCGCCATGGGACAGAACCTGTCGGAAAACATTGCGCCTGAAATATGGACAACCACCAATTCATATAGGTAGAATGAGGGTAGAATCTATGCACCATATTTCGTAAAAAATCGTGCATAGATGCTACTTTTAAGTAGCATCTACACACAATTTTTTAGGAAATATGGTGCATAGATGCTACTTTTAAGTAGCATCTATGCACATTTTTTTTAGGAAATTGGTGATACTTTTTTACTGGATTAAAATTCCTAATAGGTATATCAAACGAAGCATCAATGCACGATTTCATCAAAAATTTGGTGCATGGATGCTTCTTTTCTGCAACGTTTATTGACAGATGCTGCCCCCTTGTGGCCGTGGTAAAAACTACATACGTATATGGACTTAGAAATGAAAATCTTTTTTTTTTAATATAAAAATATATATTTTAAAAATTCAAAATTACTTTTTGCATTTTTGGTTTTACTTGCAACGTTTATTGACAGATGCTGCCCCCTTGTGGCCGTGGTAAAAACTACATACGTATATGGACTTAGAAATGAAAATCACTTTTTTTTAATATAAAAATATATATTTTAAAAATTCAAAATTACTTTTTTTAATATAAAAATATATATTATATACAAGACTTTAAATAAATATGTATAGATTTTATTTGTACTACAGCACAATGTTTGTCACCATCATACATTATTAGATTTATTAACAAATTTAGTGACATTATGAACAGAATTAACACAAATGAAACGTAAAAACATATGTTTAAAATTTCTGTTCATAATTACTTCTTACTCAGTTTGTTATCAAATTTGAAAACAATTTTTTAAAGCGCCAAACAGGCTTTAGTTATAAAACTAAAATTTTATCAAATAAAATTACCAAAATTTTGATTGTAAATTTTATTAAAAATTTTGCAGTTTGCAGATGTAAAATGATTAATAAAAAATACAAGTCAAATAATGGCAATTTTATTTGGTAACCAACATTTTAGTTTTATAACTAAAGCCTCTTTGGAACGATAAAAAATTGTTATCAAATTTGATAACAAACTTACTAAGAAATAATTGTGAACAGAATTTTTAAACGCAAATGCCTTTTACGTTTTATTGGTGTTATAATTTTGTTCATAAATGTTACTAAATTTGTTAACAAATCTAATAACAATTTATGACAGTGTCAAACATGGTTTTGCTATAAAATTAAAACGATTGTTACCAAATAAAATTACCATTATCATGGTTATATTAATTTGTTATTAATTATTTTGCATTTTTATCCTGTAAATAAAGTTTATCTGAAGATACAACTTTTATTTACAGAATAAAGATGCAAAATAATTAATAACAAATAATAATTTCAATTGGTAACAAACATTTTAGTTTTATAACTGATCCAAAACTCTAGTTATATATTTTTAGGGTATCTACTACCCAATATATAATATATTAAATAGAGTTCCGTATACAATACAGACTATTTAACAAATTAAATCTTGGGGTCCCTAAATAAGACTTCTTGTTCCCATTGTTAAAGGTACAAGATTTCTTATTCAGTTTAAGACCGATTGCGAACCTTTACATAAATTATATTATATATTTTTTTGGTGTTATTACCCAACCGCCCATTTACGAAAATATATAATATATATGAATACAAAGCTTCGTTTACAATAAATACTTAAAATCTATCTTTACCCTGACCGCGTCTAAATGCTTAATAATAAATACAATTTTTACTAAAACTACCTACTGTACGACTAATGTGACGGGTTTAAATTAAACAGAACATAAATTAAAAGATTGTTTTATTGTGTACATACATTTTAAGCAGATATTTATGAAGAGGAAGCCATGGTCTGCGTCACCAATCGGCACTGCAATCTCAACGACAGTGACAGGGCAGTAGGGAGCTAGTTCTTCCAACTTAGAATTACCTTATAACTAATCTCTTTATTTAATAAATTGTATATGTAGGGAGCAACCGCCCTCAAATGCCAAACCCACGCTCCCCATATATACCATTTATTAAATAAATACAATATCGTGTATAATAATATTTTATAATCAAACTTAAGCTATTGTAGAAACCCCCAAATTAAGTTGGTGAAGTGCGTAAAATAGCCTATCTTACGTTAATATCTCGTTCAAAGAATAGCAAATCTAAGCCTATCTTACGTTAATATCTCGTTCAAAGAATAGCAAATCTAAAAGTGTGAAATTACGTTAATTTTACTCTCTCTCTCAAAAAGCAAAAACAACCCTTGCCTATCTTATATCTAAGCTATCTTAAGTCTACACAAGCTATCTTATATCTAGACTATGCTAAGCTAAAGGCGAAGTAGGAGGGAGAGATATACGAGCTAAGACAAAAAATGAGAACGCCGGGGTGGTTCTCACATAAAGTTTACGAGGGGGTTAAGCCGACCCCACACGATGCAAAGCATGTACGGCCTGCCAACGCGAACTCCCTAAGGACAAGATAGACAGTTACATGTAATCTACTCGGCTTGGATGCCTGAGCGAGTTACTCCCGGAGACATCGCCCGATCTCATACGCGATACCTACCCCGAACGCGGTCAACCCGTATGCTCAAACAAAGTTAAATCAAACAAAACAAAAACTTTACTTTGTCTTTAATTATTCGTTGCCATTAACATTAAATGATGATTACATACGTTGCCTCCGGATGAGGAGAGCACATAGACGCCATAAGAAAGCTTCCTGTGATAGCATTTAGGTTCGTTTAATTCCTTCTCATTCGAGTCTAGCAATCTAGAGCGTAGACCAATACGATGGTCAGCAAGCAACTTTTCAAAAGAATTAAACTGTCCCTAGAAACATTCGCACAAGTGCGAAGCGATCCCCCAGAATAAACAACTGGTTTCACATAGCATGGCTAACCATATCAGTCCACTCAATTATGGAAAAACGCGCACGAACCCTACCTACCCATCCCACTAACCGTGATGTTAAATAAGGAAACCCGAACCCACATCAAGTTTCGAATCTCTCCCACCTTCCTGACCCTCTCACTGATTCTCTCACCCATTCGCATCATTCATGCCCCGATACATATGTTTTTCTTTTCACATTCACTCTCCCTAGGTGTCTTCTGGGCAACCCGCGCAGTACGCGTACCACGGTGGCAAACGTAGACGCACGATTTTATGATGAATCGCCAAGGAATGCACTTCAAATTAATCAATTTATTTTCATTTTTAAAGAAAACGCGTGTTTGCTCAACGGCGCGATGAGCCAAAGTTTAATTAAGACCTGAAAATACATTTAAAAGAACTTAAAACTAACTTAAAATCTACTATATTCATCTAGTCTTCTTGATGTCCGATTCCTGAAAGATATAAGCTAATCATATGTTCCCAGATATTGATTTTATTGATAAATAGTCGATATATCAATTTTAAATTGTTTCAATATTATACACACATTCATGAAAGTTATATTTCTTTCAACGTAGTACTCAAATTCGAATTTGAATACTAGATAATATTTAGATATATTTATAGTCATATTCCTTTGACTATAAGTTCTTATGATTGAACATGAGAACAAAATATTTTATAAAAAAAATGATAGTCTCTTACCATCGATGGTCGTCTACGCCGTAGAAGATTTATCTGGAGCTCAGCAATCCTTTAGAAAATCTGCCTTAGAAGATCTCCAGTGTTGAAATCCAAAGTTCGAACGCTGCATCTAAGTTCTCCATGTTTCGTGACGTCTCAGACCAACCAAAGGTTCACCTATTACATGATAATTATTAATTTGTGGTATTCTTGAAACTATTTCAAAAATTAAATATATATATATATATATATATATATATATATATATATATATATATATATATATATATATATATATATATATATATATATATACAGGGTGTAAATGAAATAAGTGCATTAAATTTAACCAGTAATGTAACTCGACGAGAGCAACAATATTTCTTAATAACTTTACACCCTGTATATATATATATATATATATATATATATATATATATATATATATATATATATATATATATATATATATATATATATATATATATATATATATATATATATATATATATATATATATGTAGAGTAGGAGATATACGTTGTATTATAAACTACTCTACATGTGTAAAAATATAACTAAGAACGTTAAACTAGTATAACATGTAAAGCAAAATAATAAACACAAATGAATTTGGATCAGAGCGAAAACGGGAAAACACTTTTATTTATCTCGTATCTAACAACATTAAAAACATTTTCATAGGTGTCTTGATCGAATTGTGTGATCGACACATGGTTGCTAGATGTAACTGTAACATATCTCCCTCCTTAGAGAGAAGAAAACAATGACAGGTAATGAAAGGGAAGTCATTACTTGTCATTTTACAAAGAAATGACATAAATTGAATGACTTTATTTGTGGGACTTGGGGAGAGGAATGAGTGTTATCAAAATTGTGCGGCTATTGTAAGTAAGCAGGTTTTAGTCTGTCTATTGATACGGTGTCCAATTTATCTTTAATTAAAATTTTGAAAAACTTTTCGTATCGTTTGATTACTTTGTAAGGCCCATCGTAAGGTTGTTGTAGGGTGGGGCTTATTGCATTATGCTTTATGAAGACATGTGATGTGCGAAATAGATCGGGGTTTACAAAATATGGTTTGTTTTTTAAGATTGGGGCTGTATACTTTAATTTGCTGATTATTTGTTTTAACTGTTGGAGATAGTGGGGCATGTTAGGGTCTGGAACTATTGGTGATTGTGTGAAGAATTCGCCTGGAATGTGTAATGTGGTGCCGTAGACAAGTTCTGCCGGGCTGCAATTAATAGGTTCTTTGCACGTTGTGCGAAGACTTAATAAGGGGTCACCAAATATGTAGAGTAGGAGATATACGTTGTATTATAAACTACTCTACATGTGTAAAAATATAACTAAGAACGTTAAACTAGTATAACATGTAAAGCAAAATAATAAACACAAATGAATTTGGATCAGAGCGAAAACGGGAAAACACTTTTATTTATCTCGTATCTAACAACATTAAAAACATTTTCATAGGTGTCTTGATCGAATTGTGTGATCGACACATGGTTGCTAGATGTAACTGTAACATATATATATATATATATATATATATATATATATATATATATATATATATATATATATATACATCTCACACTCTCTCGTCTTAGCGAATAGCATGTGCATTCCGCCTGGTCAAAATCACTACTGTAAATTGTTACCTTGAAATGCCTCTGCTTAGCTTACAATTTAAAGCCAACATGAAATTGTACTAAGATAAAATTTGATTGTAAATGTAGTTGGCGGGAAGTACGTTGTGGTATCATTTTCAATTGAAGGGAGATACTGTTGCTCTAGCTCCATTTGTAATTAGCAGGAGGTATTGTTGATTAAAAAATGTCACCTTTACACATTGATTAGTTGGCGGGAGGTATTGTAAAAAATATGAAGTGTCATCTTAGCCAGAGTTTGATTGGTTGTTTTAATTTATTTAAAAGTATTTCCTTCCAACATATGTGTTGACAGCCAACGGATTCTGCGAGTCCCAACAGAACAACTATTATACCTTGTTCCACATGGCAGGTTTCACAAACAGCAAATAAATCTTCGAATAGCTTATTCGTCGAATAAGAGAAAAATATTGCATCAAAACCATAACACAAATGACAATATTTCTCGCAATATTTATACTGCGGTCATATTTTATTGCGATATTTTAGGCGTTTAACATGGGAAATCAATTTTTCTTTGCGCAAACGTTACCTAATTATTTTTAGCAAAAATACTTTTAATAAAAGTTATAGAGATTTAAAGGCTGCGTCTAAATCATGTGAAACGATTATTTTATCTTTTCATATAAACGTAAAAATTAATTACAAAGCTACAGTTTTTATGAGCTTTTTGTCTAAGCAGCCATGGATTTATGAAAAAAAACAACGCTATAATTGCAAGTTGCTGTTGCATGCGCAACTGCCCAATGTAAAACCGGCATTACAAAAGTCTGCTGCCATCTACGCTAAGCTTTGCGCGAACGGTCTTCAGCGTCTAAATTTGTCCTGGCTTATTTCGGCCACTACAAGAGGTGTTGGTAATAGAGCAAAGCATGTAAAATGAACATTCATCCTTTTTCCTCTTGGCTCTTCATATGTTTGGTACGCTCAGTAATGCGTACTATAACTTAATAAAATATAAACTTACCATAAATAAATCAATTCTTCAAGTAAACCGCCAGGTCCTGGTGGTGTCTAGAAATCATCTCAAAGCAGCCAATCACCAGGAAGTCGTCTTTGTAGCTATAGAACTCGAGCACACCACACACACGTACGTACACACTGGGGTGATGAGGGCTTCACACTTGTGATGCTGATAATGAAACAGACAAAAATAATTCATAATAGTTAAGAATTAAATAACAATGTGATTTAATTCTTAAATAGACAAATCAACATACACATTAATTAACAATCTATTTAACTGATTACACTAATTGCATTAAGGAAATACCAGAGAAAGAATGTTTGAAAATAATTAAAAGCGAAAAAAAAAGTACTATACAGTGTATTTCAAAAGTATTGTAAAAAAATTAAGGTAATAATACAATTTGATGTACTGATTGTAATGAATTCGCAAAAATAATTGCCTACTCCTTAGAGGTGACATTTTTGGGGCACTGAAATTTATTTTATTTAATTATATTGTGTAATGTTTTATTCACTTTTATTTGATTAAAAATAAGACATACTTACATTCTCAAGCTTTTTACAGAAAATAACACTTCCAAGGAAATCACTAATTACGAATTACAAAAACTGTTCAAAATTTTCACCATATACAGCCACACAACGATACTAAATGAAGTAAAAGAGAATGAAACATTACACAATTTAATTAAATTAAATAAATTTTAATGTTTACTAATTTGTATTCGTGTTCGTAATCTATCAGACCAGTGGCCCAAAAATGTCAGCTCTAAGGACCGTCCAATTATTTTTGTGAAGTTTGGAAAAATTCTTTTTGCATTACAATCAGTACATCAAATTGTATATACCCTTATTTTTTACAATATTTTTAAAACACCCAGAATCTGTAAAAAATCACATTTTTGAATATTTTCGGGAAACCAAAGAATTTTTTAAAAATTTCACGCATTTACACTTTAGAAAATAGACAAAATTACATTAAAATGATCGATTGATACACAAATTAATAATGATACTAACATTTTAATCACGTTTAAAAGCCAATGAAATGGTTGTTATGGGATGTCTTCTATGGGCCTTTTAAAAATTTCGATATCGCCAAAAGCCTTCTCTATTTAAACCACTTTATATGATTTTAAAACAAAAATTTAGTGCAGAATTTGCTCCGTTGACCTATGCTTTTTAAAATTACCAAAGCGCAATTCATAACAAGACATTTATGTTCAAAGTTATAGATCATTTAAATTATTCAGTTATAATAAATAATAAAACAACTTTCTTTAAAGTTTAAATTTTTTATGGCAGGTGGCACCACATGTAAAATCCACCACCACCTACACAATCCTTGAAATTCTTTAGATTTTTCAGTACAGACGCCTTCCTTAAGGGGCTTGTTTTTCATAAACAGTACATGGCAAAAAAAATTGCACCTGCGGGTATAATACTAATCATAAGCAGTTGTTTAACTTGAAATTTTGAACGATATATGTTTAAGTTAAATTTGAATATTGTATTTAGAATTAAGTTTTACTTTAGTTTACAAATTGAATGTATTAATTTATTAATTATTAAATGAAATATATTCGTTTAAGTATGAACTGCACCCACTGATCTCTATACATAATGTATAGAGATCAGTGACTGCACCGTTAAATTTGGAATTTAGTGCATCTTTACTTCTTCTTGGTGCAGTTTTTTGGTGAATCTTTTTTCTGAAAAGATGCACCGTGGGAACTAGCTAAATAAAATAATAACATTTATATTCAATAACTCCGGAAAAGAAAATTATCACAATGGCCTTGGTATATACACAGATTACGTAACTTGATCATGTGTTCAAAACATTGTGATCTGTCAGAAATGAATATAAACAGAATTTTTAATATAAATGCACTATGCCCATATCGTTTTATTTCCTCATATCATTTTATGTCCTAAATTAAATTATCTTAGTTATATAGTATTAAATTTTTCTATACATATATAACAAAATATAACCTTGTGGAAAAATGCAAATAATTTTCTTTGTGATTGTTGCCTACAATTTATAATTAGTCGTAAACGTTGTACAGTGTAGTGATACGCAAAAAAGTGGAATAAAAATTATTTTACCGCCAACGTATGTTCTGTTAAATACTCTCTTGTTGAGAAAATTAGTACAAATGGCTTTTTCGTTTAAATTAACAATTGAAGTTCCTATTTTACTGATTTTCTTTTGTTTTATGCTATCAGGTATGTCATTAATTAAAAGGCAAGTAACAAATGATTAATAATTTTTATTATTGCTAGAGTTCGTCACTACAAATTTTGTAATAGATAGAACATGTTATGTTACTCTTGGGTATAATAAATCAGATTGTGCCCTTTTGGGCACAAATAATGTAAGTACAGAAATACAAGAAATGGAAAAGAAAGTACAACCTGTCGCATCACTAATATTGATGGGTAGGACAGTGATGGATACTACTATATCAGTTTTGTTTAGTTTAATTATTGGACCATGGTCTAATAAACACGGACGGAAGCCTATTTTAATATCAGCTTTTACAGGTCTCACAAAATATAAATCAGTGTTAAGAGCATTTAATAGATTAAAATTGGTTGCAGGATATTTTTTAGCGTTTTTAGCTATAATAGTAATTAGTATGTTGGAATGGATATCTCCATGGTGGTGGCTCGTATCTTGTTTATTAGCAACATTAGGAGGTGGTTTTTGCTCAATGTTAACTGTGGCTTTTTGCTACATTACTGATACAACAACGGAAGATCAAAGAGGAATAAGGTGAGCGATAAATATCTATTGTTAACACAACAAAGAATCTTTCAAAATAAAAATATATCTGTGAACATGTTAAAATTATTATTTCCCATATTTTAATTGTTAAACAACTGTGTAATTATGGCTGTAACTCAGGAGGGCAAAGTTTACAACGCGAGCCTTGGGCAAATGTTGTAATTCGTCCGAATATATTACAGCAGTTTGCGAGTAGAAATTCATTTTCAGCAAAGAACGAATTAAGCCTCATTTCCACCGAATGTTTTAATGCTTAATGCATAATGATTTGTGCGTAATGCTTAATGCATTATAACAATTTACTAGGATACCATTTCCAGCTACTTTGTTTAGTGACTAATTCGACAGAAATGTCACATTTTTTATCCTTTTTATTTTTAACTCTAGCAGACTGTCATTGCAGCAGTAATACTTCTTTAATTAACATGTCATATACATAATTTTTGGCATGTATATCAATATCTAAATATTAAAGAAACATAATAATTATAAAATAGACTGACAGCTGACAGTTAAGATTAGAAAATAAAGAAAGACAGATGACAGATATGTATTTCCATCTCAAAATTACGCTTAGGCATTACGCCTTAAACCTTGGAGTTTGCAAGCTTTTGTTCTTAAGCATTGCTCTTAGTTCTTAAGCATTAAGCCTTATGCATAGCTGGAAATGGTAATAAACGTTGCCGTATAATAAACATTTTTGCGCATTGCGCTTAGATATTAATTATAGCTCTTAATCATTAAGACTTTACACTTTTCGGTACAGATAAAAATAATTCAACATTTGATAAATGTGGGATAAATTTAAGAAAATTAATTGGAGTAACATTACTGCGTTCATAACAAAAGACAACCACACTGTACTAGAGGTGATAAACTATCGATGGTGTAGGACATCGGTATACTATCATCGAAAATGCACAATTATTAATTTAAATTTTATTCTAATTCTGTAAGTATTCGCAAAATATTATAAAAACACACCAAGTTCCCATGTAGCCACTGATTATCTTTTCGAAACTCAAACTTATATTATCAGTTTGTAAGTCGGAATTAATATCAAGAAACGTAAACAGTCTGGTCAGTTTAATCGAAACCAAACTAAAGCGATTAGTTATTTAGCCTGAAGTAATTATCATTTTATTTATTTTTATTATATTAAGATTTATTTTCGAGATATATTTTCAAAATATACCTTCGACTTTTCCTTGTGATCAAATTTAATTTTTCTTACATGTATAGGCTGTAAATCGAAAAGTGGGCCATATTTGTTTAACATGGGATATCAGTTTTTCTTTGGGCAAACGTAACTTATTTATTTTATGCAAAGATACATCAAATAAAATTTATAGATTTTAATTCTGCAAAACAATTATTTTAGCTCTTCATATAGAAATAGTTATTTATATATTACGGGCATTATCAAAAGATTGTATCAAGAGTGCTAATCTTGATTATGTCCGTGGTACATAGAACGTTTTATTTTATTTTCGTTCCCGAAATTCACGGATTCAAAAGGTATATATTCGATATCGCTGTGCAGGCGTTGTGAATTTTAAGTATGCTGTGGTTTCTACCTACATTGTTTGTTTATAACCAATTTTAAGTGTCGAATGAAAATGGAAGATCGAATAATTAATTAACGCTTGCACAAAGAAAAACTGATTCCACAGATTAAACGCCTATGGCCCACTTTTTGATTTACACCCTGTACATAATAACATCGATAGATCACGATAGTGTTAATATATTTTTACTATCAATAGTTTAGTAAATTTGTACTATCGATATGTCGATAGTTTCTAGCAAATGGACCTTTCCAATTTAAGGGCTATCTCTTTCTATCGCTGCAAATCGTAAGAAAATGGCGCGAACAACTGCCAGTTGGGCTGTCAAACGAAACGTCAAAAATATTGCAGTCATTAAAATACCAGTATTCTCAGTAAAAATTTGCATCGTTAGACATTTTACCTTCAATAAAAGCTTTTGTAACTTACTTCGATAAGATTTTTAAAAGTTATCCGAGATATTCTCACATTTTACGTCTAAATGTTTTAGAATCAAACGTCATAGATCTCAGTTGTTCTTACTATGCGCAGATCCCCCATTGCGCATATCTTCTATCTCTTTAAATTGGAAAGGTCCATTGGTAGCACGTACCGCTAGTTTATCACCTCTAAACTATTTATAATTGCAAGTGCAATTAACCGGTAAAATAATGATTCCT
This sequence comes from Harpalus rubripes, assembly GCA_963082715.1. Lineage (NCBI taxonomy): Eukaryota > Metazoa > Arthropoda > Insecta > Coleoptera > Carabidae > Harpalus > Harpalus rubripes. The sequence continues at coordinate 13,026,625 of OY720456.1, read as the reverse complement.
TCAGATATAATCCACTTTAAACTAACCTTTTATTACAACTTTTTTATATTTTAGAATGGGTATTTTAGAGGCCTGTTTTTCTTTGGGATCCCTTATTGGAACTTTATCAAGTTCATTTACATTCAACAAAGTGGGCTACACAGGAATTTATGGCATTGGTGCTGGCATATCACTACTGTCTATTATATATTTATTTTTTATACCTGAATCAGTTCAAAATGTGCAACAAGAAGTAATTATAAAATTAAATTTATCAATCCAGATCAGGTTCTCTTTAATAATTCGTTTTCAGAATAAATTACGTGATTTAGGTGATGTTTCTGCAATAGTAAAATCTATCAAAACATGTTTTAAAAGAAGATATAATAAAGATAGACTTTTATTGGGATTAATAATGTCTTTTTTGATTATATACATTTTTGTTATTTTTTCGGAATCAGGGATATTTTTCTTATATATGAGAGAAAAATTCAAATGGTCTTTGGAAAAATATACATTGTTCTCTTCAGCGACAAGTTTTTCTGATATTTTCATTTCAATGTTTATATTAATCTTCTTACATAAATATTTAAAAATAAATGACATGGTTATTATAATCATGGGTTTTATATCATTATTTAGCTCGTCTGTGATGTTTGGATTAGCAGATTCAGACTGGTTAATATATTTAGGTAATTATAATGATATTGTTTTTAACACAATAATATATTCAAGTCAATTATAGGGGCTGGAATTAAACGATTAAGTGGTGCAATTGGACCACTTGGGAGAGCAGCAATTTCAAAGCTATTGCCACCTGATGATTTAGGTAAACAAATATACCTATTAAACTATATACCGCTGGAAGGCACATAGGAAATGTCCGAAACAAAGTATGTATATTTGCACTCTTCAAGCGTGGACACGGCACCTTGTGCGCATTCGCCAACTACCGGTAGTATGCGCATACGCTTGTAGCCGTGTGTCCGAACGCTAGACAAGAAGGAATTAATGTCCCGGACATTTTCGACTTATACAAGAGAAAGGGTTTCAGCGGTATATAGTTTAGTAGGTATAATGGCAAAACTTAATGAATAAATAATAATACCATCCGCAACACGCTGAAGAATTAATATATTTCCAGCAACTTTTTAATAAGAAATTAACTTTCTAGAAGACTCGACTTGGAAGCTCTATTTTTGGGTGTAGTTCTGCAAATCTTTAAAACAAGTTCATAGGGCCGGTTTTACAGTTCTGGTTTAAATTTTGATTAAGCCACCTTGTACTTTAATTTTTTTTTCTCTGTTTCGGAATTCACGCATATTGATGTTAGAAGGAGCTTCATTATTAAACGATTTTTGGTGATATTTTGTTATTGGAAATTGGCTTGACTGCAATAAATACACTAAATACCTAGACGGAATAAAAACCACAAATCAGTATCACCAACGCACCAACCTAATATTTCTATCAAAAAATTCCCTTAATGGAAATCGTCAAATATTTTTATAAAGAAATAATATAAAGAAAGCCTCAACAGAGAAAATAGTATAAAACACACGTTACAGAAGACAATTCAAGCACTCGTTCGTTCGTCCGCTCGCCGCTTCGCGCTCGTGAGCGAATTTGTAACTCTTACTAGAATACATCGCCTTCTGTAACTTATGTTTTAATATATTATCATTTAAATTAAATCAAATACATTATAAACTTTGTCGGTTTATGATAATAACAACTTCAAATAACAGAATCTAATATTAAATTTTAAAATTGTGCTTAAATAATAATGTAATTTAAAATTAATTTTTCTTATTTTTAAAATATACTACAGAAAAAAATATAATTTTGTACACGACGATAAAATTTAATTACAGACTCGCAAAAAATAATTTACGAGCGATGCTCTTGTCCATAAATTTTTTTTTTCTGCAAGTGTTAAAAAAAATTACATTTACGCTCTTATTTGTCATCGTAAAGTTAATGGCTGTTTGTGTGAACAACTGATTAAGGATGATTAGTGCAGTGCAGTACTTGACTAGCAATGTTTTACCTCTGTCAGTCATTTTTAGACCATTTTAGAGAAAAATACTTCAAAGAGTAGTTAAATTAATTGCACGCATTTTTTATTTGAAATATTTTCTATAAAATAATACATAAACATTGACAGAAATAAAACAATGCTAGTCAAATTCTCGCTAATCATTCTTAATTACTTGTTCATTCTAGCGGTCATTGTTTTTTGAGGAACGAGCAACAAAAATCTTTTTCGCGCGTCTCATGGTAACTCGCGTAAAAAAATCGCAAAACTATTTCTCTTATTTAATTATTTACAATTTTTAATATTTATTCTTGAGCTCAAAATTTTATGAAATAAATTTTTCGTTGCTTTCTGTTTTTTAGAAATATCGATAACACCCAACATAGAAAAAATTATGTGTATCTTATGAGCGTAAAGTGTCATTGTCGCTGTTGAAAGATTTCCGCGTTCCGCTAAAGTGACGATGTTCAATAGGAATTAGAACAAATGTTTATTTTCCAATTTTTAGATTGTAGATAAAGATAACTTGTTTCATAACTCTTATCCCTATATTAGGTCACGTATTTGCGGTTACAACCTCACTGGAAACAGTTGTCCAAGTCGTATCAGCTCCATTATATACACTGTTGTACAACGCAACAATTAATACTGCATCGAATGCTTTTAACTTTTTATCAGCTGGTATCTACCTTATGATTATTAGCTTACCAAGGTAAATAGATCGTCTGCATGTATCATATGTATAACTTTATTAATGAGATATTATTTTAGTGCTGTGATATTTATTAGAAGACGTTATCCGAATGAAGAAATAAGAGTAATTCATGATTAGAATCAAACAAAATATTTTTTCTACAAACACTATTAAAAATTGAATTTTTAACACGGCATACTTCAATTAAAAATGCGATATTTTAATTCTAGTGTTAAAAGTAAATTACCTTAGTAATATGTCAAAAAAAATTTACAAATACAAATTTAAATGATATAAATGTGTTTGTAGAAAAAATAGTGTATGATATACGTGTTAAGTGATTTTATTTTGTTCTCACAAAATAAAATGTCACTTTTAACACTTATATCATAAATAACTATTTTGTATTTATATTCTACTTAATTTTTATTGTTGTGTGATATATTTTCTGTATTGTTATATTTTTTAAACAATTTTAATAAGTGTAAAAAGTTTATTGCGCGTGTCATACAGGTTACGGTGTAAGATTTTGTCGAATACATCGAATAAGAAAAATGCAATAAATATATATTTTTAAATTTGCTACAAAATTTTTTTTCTACGATCAAATTATTCACTAAAAATATATTAAAAAATATTTTGGTAAACTTTTATAAATTTGTCATTAACGACGTATTTAAAATAGTGTTTTATTTTGTATACAGGTGTTTTTACACCTGTGTCACAAATTTTAAAGATATATAGTACTGACCAAAATAAGTAAAAAAAAGCATTAGCAACATGGGTCTGATGGTCGGATCTTTAATAGTTTCGGAGGTATAAGGCAGTGAAAAATGAATTTTTACGGAATTTAATTTTCAAATAACTTCGTAATTATTAGAATTTGAGGAAAAAAAACATAAAATTTTATTGTTTGTTTATAGCTTATTTACTGATAGACAAAGTTTTGTTCGACCACTATCCTTGTCAGTTTTTCTTCGATTTTTCGTTTTTCTCGGAAAGAGTTGAGATCTTAAATCTATGATGATTAAGCTTTTTTTACTCATTTTGGTCTACACTGAAAATTTGTGACACAATTTTAGAAACATCCGTATACAGACTGTCCGGATTTAGAAGGCCAGCTTTGGGATCTCGGAAACTATAAAAGATATAACTTCGATTAATTGGGACATGTGGTGCACCTTTGGGGGGCCATCTTAGAGGTGATTTTGTTTTGACAAAAATTCTCTCAGGTTACTTGAAAATGGCGGAAAACTGCATTTGGTCGATATTTTCATTTTAAAATTACTTCTAAACTATCAGTAATCGAGAAAAATGTTTCAAATAAAAAACTTAAATAGTTTTATATAGTTATATAGTAAATTTTGGGAATATGACATATTAAATTTTTTTAAAAGGAACCTATATTTGATTTTTGCTTCAAATTAATGCTTATTTTTTTCTCTTCCGATTGGTGTAATGGGATTTTGTGTTATAATTTTAGATCATACCCGGTATCCTACAGTTAAAATTAAATTATGAAACAGGGTAGTTATGAAATAAGTTATTTGAGTAAAATAAACCACTATTTTAAAAAACTAATGAAATTATCGACAAAAAAATAACGAATATTATGAAAAATATTAAAAAGTCAAAGATTTTAAAAGTAAAATAAATTTAAAACACAATAACCCAAATACCAATCGAAAGAGAAAAAAATAAGTATTCTTTTAGAGCAAAAATTAAATATGGGTACCATTAAAAAAAAAATAAAGTTTGTTTCTGAGATCCCAATGGTGGCCTTTTAAATCCGGACAGCCTGTATAGCTGAATTATGTACGATCGTAGAAAGAAAGATTTTATTATGTATTAATATGGACCAAATTCTGTAAAAAAATATTTTTTCTACGAATCTGTTAAAAGTACACAAGTGTTAAAATGTGACATATCATCAATGATTAAATAATACCAGTAGGTATTAATCAATGATATCATTGTTACTTTTAACTCTAGTGTTAAAATTGAAATACCTTAAGCGTTTTTTGTTCAGACCCGTTACATAGTAACCGCATTTTATTTAGCATACCGGTTACATGCGGTTACTTCTAACATGTAACCGCGATTACATGTCAGGTTACTATTGCTATTCTTTTCTAGCTGTCAAAACGCTGACATTTTGGCAGTTAGATAACTTTCAGTAAAAGCAAAAGTGGAATCTGTAACCTTGTTTGTCAACTTATTTTGTATTAGATCAGTATGCTTTAAATTAAATGTATTACACTATGAAGAAGATAAATATTCGACAAAATTTGACAGAAACGTAACGTCTGTAGTAACCTGGCAGACTCTTAAATGTGTAATTATCTACCTTAATTTTAGTTGGCAGTGGCTGTTTAACAACATTTATTTTTTTAAATAATTTTATTCATTTTTGTAATACATATTATAATAAATTGTTCAAAAACACCAAAATTATTTTGAATTTCTTGTGCTACCGTACATTAATATTATATTTGCGTAATCGCGAACACTATGTTCATTCGTAATGCGTCTGCAATGCTATAAGTTAAATAAACAATATAATAACTGAAGTGATCAGGCACAGCCAACTAAAATGAAGGTAGATAATTACTCTTTTAAGAGCCTGTAGCTCGAAAACTGCGTTTCCGGATATGAATTTATTAGTAAAAGTTAATCTATCTTGCATTCCCTACATGTCTTATAAATTTGTAACACGTATTCATTAACATCCTGTATTGTGTATTATATGTATAGTTTAGTTCATTGCTCAAAACATTATATTGTGATAGTTACAACATAAAATTAAATTAAAAGTAGAATGTAATATATCAGTTAAACATAAATTATGTATGTACATGGAAATGAAATAAAAAATTAACCTACATCTCAACTTTATTTTAACAATTTCAGATTGATTCTCAACTTCATGTACAAATTACAATAATGACATACATGTTTTCAATATTATATCAATTAAGGGTACTTTTAAGGGGTATATTTTTAATATCACTATATTTGCATACTCCTTTATATTAAAATTACTTATACAATAATGTAACGTAATTTCTGTAAAACAAAAAGCTGTATGAATATGCAGTATTTTGAAACAATATTATTTCAAATTACTTACCTTATTTTTACAAAAATTGTTACAAATTATTTCCATTTACAGCTAAATACTCATAAATATCTCACTAGCACAAGCACTGTATACAGAAAACAAAACTGAGATAGCAACGAAACCGGCTGCATGAAATTAAATTAAGGTATTACACAACATTAACATAATTAAAAATAATATAAAATATTAAAATAAGCTACTCAACCAGAGACCCAAAAATGTTTGCTTTAAAACAATCAAAATTAAATTTTCGAATTATGAAAATAAAATTTTAGTTTCGTATTCAGTACGTATATATGCCATTTCAATATGAACCTGCAGTTGAAAATCACTCTGTATAAAAATATAAACACGGCTGTATTATTTAATATTGTCTTCGACTAGAAATTTCATGTTTATTTAAACTTAGTTTGTAAAATAGATATTTAGGGTTTTCCATGCCAACTGCTTTTGAAGAAATAAGTATCGCATATAAATTTTAGTATAAATAATTTAAAATAAAAATATATATACTATTATTCACGAAAGATGACTATTCAAGGCCATTTGTTCGAAGAAAGAGAAAGATTATTTTACCTACGTCTATTTAATTTATGTGGTGTGATAGATATACGTAAATAGTGGCATTCACACTATAAAATTTAATGACATAGGTCGTAGAATTACAGATACCTAATTATCTACTACACTGCCCTCTGTGCTAATATTTACCTATACTCTATCCGTTTTAGCTATAGACTAGATGGCGTTTCGAGCGCGGCCGTTTTTACATGTATTAAATAAAAAAATCAAATTTTGGCGCCATTCCTGGATTTAAAAAAATTCTTTCTAATTGACATTTTTTCAGTAATTTTGTCTTATACGTACATGTGTAATCTATTTTGTGTTTTTATGCATTTCGGCGAAAGGGGCATGCATAAATGAAAACCACATTATTCAAATAAATTTTAAAGAAAACATCGTAAAATAAAAATATAATTCACCTTTGAAATATAAATATTTACACTCTAAAATACATACATTATATATAAACTATATACACCGTTAAATATGAACAAAATAATGTTCCAAACTAATTTCTTTGTTCCTGGGGTGATCCGAATGACCCTTTTTCCTCATGTTCTTTTATAGCTTTCCAAATATTACATCGTCCTATGCCCAGTTCTGATGCCACAATTTGGACACTTTCTAATTTGGAATATGCATTCATGGCACGATATGCGCAGTATAAATTATACGCCCCTTTTTTGCCCGCTTCGGAGGGCCTTTCCTTTTGGATATTTTAAAACATTAGCAGAGTCAGGTTCAGGATTTTTCTCCATAATATTAACGAAGAGAACAATAACAAAACTAACGAACTAAAAACTAAGAAAACGCGCACAATAAAAACTATGTAATATGAAATATAACGACAAAACACTATGAAAATTATATAAACGAAAAAAACAAACAAACAGAACTGAACAGAAATTGATAAGTAAATAAATCGTGTACTATTAACTTTGTTGACATTTATATATTTTGTGTCAGACGGCAAAATAATTGATACAGTTGTCAAGCAAATTTTAATTTCTATGATTATGATCTATGTGTTTTTCAAATTTTCATTTATTTCACAAATATCTGTCAATTCATTTTAAAATTAACATTTTTGGACCTTTCAAAATTCAAAATTTTTAACACCCAATATGGTATGTATTCTAATTCCAAATTTCCTACCTTTCATGAATAAACTTTATAGGAAGACATTAAAGATCCATATTGTGATCCAGACAATCCCGTAAATGTCACTTTAGACAAAATACAACAAGCTAAAGAGAAGCTGGAAGGCTCTTGCGTCAATACTCCATGTACTGTAAGATATTAGACAAAATTTATTGTTCCTGGAAGTAAATCTATCATTATTTTTAGAAAAGCCAATTAGGAAGTTATACTCAAACAGAGTTATACGTGAAAAAAGAATTTCTGCAATATACCGGAAGGTATTTTAAAATTTTAAATATTAGATAATGATAAGGAAAGTATGTATCAAAAGTTTTGAGAAAAAGTTTAGACCTCTTCATCAAATAGAAAGAATTTTTTATTAAAACGTTGACGTAAGGGGTTGTTCCTATAAACTAAGGAGATAAAAAGTATAATTTTACAACACTGTTAGGGGACCATTATCTTCAATGCGACGCAGTTTTTTAATACCTTGTCTCACATCTCTCTGGACGATATTAAATCTATTTCCCGGATCGTCAGAAATATTCTTGTTTGTAACTGTTGTTCCCTGCCATTATTGTATATTTTTCTGCTAAGAAAAGCCCAAAAGTCTGCGATCAATATATAAAATGTTGGAAAAATTGCGTAAGCTTCCACAGTCTGAGTCATGAGAAATATTCGTTTTCCGGAAACGGAGTGTGTCATATATTGAGTCAGAGCTCAACGTTTCGCCCGCAGTCGTATGGGGCATCTTCAGGAGCAAGGGGGATAGTACTGTCTTAAACAAGGTTACCCGACGTGTCAACCACGCTAGAGGCCGAGTTTAAGCAACAAGTGTTGGTGTTCTGCGACCGCAGACTAGATTGTCAGAACACAAACGCTCTCTGCGTAATGGTATGGTATTAACATCTGCGGTCGCAGAACACCAACACAACACAGGACATAACATCTTATTTGAAAATTTCCGCATATTAGCTCCTGTCCCTGAGTTTTACAGACGTAAATACAGGGAAACTTTAGAAATATGGAAACATCCTAATAACATCAATCGGGATGATGGCTATTTCTTGAGCCACATGTGGAAACCGGTGATTCTCGGAACACGACACGCCCAATCTACCATTACGAGCTCGATTCCCATTGGTCCTCATTAGCTTTGCTCATCTACCGTATCTTTAGATTAGTATATAACTGTCTTCTCGGCCTTCCTTCGTCACTTGGTTTATTTGGCCTCTAGCGTGGTTTACAGGTCGGGTAACCTTGTAAACTGAGTCTCCCCCTCTTGTTGTTTAAACTCGGCCTCTAGCGTGGTTGACACGTCGGGTAACCTTGTTTAAGACAGTACTATCCCCCTTGCTCCTGAAGATGCCCCATACGACTGCGGGCGAAACGTTGAGCTCTGACTCAATATATGACACACTCCATTTCCGGAAAACGAATATTACTTATAAAATGTTGGTTTCATAATGCACTGCAACATTTGGATATTCGCTCAAGCTGGGGGGCTGGGCCGCAGTCTATTTAGAAATTTTAAATCATTTTTGACCAAACTACACTTTCTTCACATTCCAGTATATTTCGGAAAATAGTCGTCTGTCCAATATTTTGATTCCCAAAATCTGCCCAATAAATGTGCGTATTTCAAGTTTGTATAACATCTTTCGAAACTTTCTGGCAATATTAATATTGTATATTATAAAATAACTGTTATGTATTTATGTCCAGTGACCACTAGCAATTACTTTACCTTATTGAGTAATAAAATTTGCAGCGTAATTTTTTTCTCGAAACGTTTGTTACATACGTTACAGATTATTTATGTGAAATTGCTTAGTTTTAAAGAACGTGGAGCACGAAACGCGATGTTAAATATGAGTGAAGACCAAAGGAAACATGGTGTTATAGCTGCATCAGCAGGAAATCATGCTCTAGGGGTAGCTTACCATGGACTACAACTTGGCATTTCTGTTACTGTAGTAATGCCTTTAACTGCTCCCCTTATGAAAGTTCAAAAGTGCAAAAAACTTCAAGCAAATGTGGAACAAGTTGGTAATTCTTTGGCAGAAGCAAAAACACATGCGATGAAAGAATCGGCAACAAAAAATATGTTGTATATAAACGGGTATGGTAAAAGTAGTGAATTCCTATCGAAACCATTACACAGATATAAAGCACATGTTAGCAGTCACGTGACTCGAGTTGAATGACCTTGAAATGCCTAGTTTGGCGCCACAAGCCCACGCGCCGTTCGCTTTGTTTTTTTTTTTAGCTCTTCGCTAACAATAACAATAGACCATTTCAGAAATATGACTTACCAATACATTTACTTTTTGAACTAAAAAGTTACTGCCACTAAATGGTGGCATTTCAAATTTATACGTGACCCCGGCATATAGTTTGATATTTTAGAACTACTCAGGAGTTGTTACAATGAATTTGAACATAAGGTATAAAAATTTTATTTTACAAATAAAAACTTTGTGTGAAAAAGAAGTATGTCAATCAATATTATAAAATATTGTATTACTATACTTAACTACACTATTTATTTTCCAAGCCAAACAAACCATTTCAAATGACTGTATTTTGGGGATCAGAAGTTTAGTACCCATCATAATTATTTAAAAACAAAAAACTACTGTGATACAGACAGAACCTTCATGTAAACAAGGATGGATATTGACAATTGACTTGAAGCTTGCAGCGCCAACTCGTAATTTACTTGAACTCACGGAGTTGAGATAAATTGATATTTAATACTTTCTTTTTTACTTAAATGTATTATTAAGAAGTACTGCATTTCTAAAAGTAAGTAATATTTACTTACCCAATTTACGATATTTCCGAAAATGGCACCTGATGTCATATGTGTCATATTGCTTAAAGTCAGTTGCCAATACCGCAAACGGCACTATATACGCTGTATTCTTTTTGGACAAAATCTCAGCTCATCTCAGATAAACTCAGGAAATCGTTGTTCTTTCTGACACAACTGATTTGAGTTATTTTGAGTAAACTCACTTCCCCCCTTTCCGATACAAAACTCAAAATGATTTGAAACACTCAGTTTGCATTTTAAGGTTATATAATTCAACAAAATGCATATTCACATATACAGATATACATACAAGTAATATATTTTCAACATTATTTTTCGTTTATAAACAGTATCATAGATCAGAAAAATGTCAATAAATTTTACAGTTGTTACAGCAAATGCTATCGCTAAAGAAGGAAATGATAAAATGGAATAAAACCTGTTCTTTTTGCAAAATCACAACTCACTTTAGCTCAACTCAGTTATGTACTGAGCTGAGATACAATTGGTTCAAAAAGAATATTAGCTATTGTATCTGGTTTAATATTGCAGTGGTGCGAAGATAGGAGAAATTTGATCTTGTTTTCTGATTGGATAATACCCCGATATCCAATCAAACAAAATCAAACTGCTTCTATTTTCACACCATTGCAATCTTAAACCAGATACAGTATAATACCTATTTTGTTGCAGTCTAACATTTGGCGCATGCGCTTTTAATTCCTGAAATGGTCTATTGTGCATCCAGGGTTCGTAAGATTTTTGCGCCCCCTGTAAAAATTTGCACCACAAGCTCGGGCTTCGTGGGCTTGTAAGATTATACGCTAGTGGAGGACACATTTATTTCATCACCAGATTTATATTTTCCAACAACACAGAATGTCTCCACAATAATTTGATTCATGGAGCTAACAAATAGAAAATACAAGTTTTAGAAATTTCCTAATTGTCCTTCGTTATCAAGTTATTGAAAAAAAAAACAAATGTTAACATTTAGATGTTTGTTTTTTTTAATATTTGAAAACAAGATATTTTCCACAACTGTTATCAAAAAATGTGTTCAAAATAATAATAATAACTTGATAACGAAGGATAATCACTTTTGAATTGTTTTAGTCCCCTAAAACAAATCCCAAAAGCACCGGCGTCACTTTTGAAACTTACTAAGTGACTCTCGTGCTTCTTTTCAATTACTCTTAAGTTTCATTCAAAATATTATTAAAAATAATAAAATTTGAAGGTATGACCATCCAGATATCTTGGCTGGTGCAGGAACAATAGGATTAGAAATCTTAGAACAAGTTCCTGATGTTGACGCTATAATTGTTCCTGTAGGAGGAGGAGGTTTAATTGCTGGAATTTCTGCTGCGGTTAAGGCATTGAAACCAGAGTGTAAAATAATTGTAAATTTCAAATATTTTTAGAACATTTCAATTCATAAGTATGTATTATTTTGAAAAATTACAGGGGGCAGAATCTGAAGTATGTCCAGGATTAACAAAGTCTTTAGAAGCTGGTAAAGTAGTAGTAACGGAATGTGGTCAGTCTTTAGCGGATGGTTTGGCCGTCGCTAAAGTAGGAGTTAATTCATTTGAGACTGTTCGTCGGCATTTGGATAAAATGGTACTTATTTTCAATTCAATTAAACATAGTTTTAAACTATTTGCAGGGTGAAGGAATGGTGGAATATTTTTTTTATGGGAAGTGAAAATCATATGAATGCAAATATTTTTGAATTTGATATTGGATAAAAACTAGTTCCGTTCGATGCAAGGCCGATTTGTTAAACAAGTTTTTTATTTTTCATTTCTTCACTCTGGGACCGATATCAATCGACTAGTAGAGTCCAAAAATCTATTGGATTCATATGATTTTCATATCCCATAGAGCGAATGTGAGCTGAAGAAATAATATCAATGTCACTGAAAATTTATTTGGTACGACCAAAAACAAGAAATATATTTGCAGTCTTAACTCTTTTCTACAACTTAAGCAGCTTTTTATATGTTCTCACTCGAACCCAAGAGTATTTTTGATAACTTAAAAGATGTTGGGTGTAAGATTTGAACCCACAACCTCTGAGTTTGAGCCATTGAACCATTAATGGGAGCGTATAGGCAAAACTATTGCAGATGGCAGCACCCTCGGACTAACCATTTGATTAGGAAAATTTCACCGATTACGACAGTTTTTCACGTAACCATGCGGTATTTCAAAAACTTCTGAACACATGACATGTCAAAAGCAATACGTTAACTTCATCAAAGCAAAATTATTTAATTCTTAATAGCACGTATGATAGGATTCATCCTGCGCAAACTCCAAAGTATAACTTGTGCGCGAGGTTGATACTTTGGCCACTATACCAATTTTAGATGTTGACAGAGTCTTTTCCTCGCAACAAAAGCATATTATAATTACTCTTACCCTCTTACATTTCGATTTGTTCAAGTACGAATTTTAGATTCTGCGCATTCAAAGTCAGAAAAATTATTTTTTTCGACCAGTGGTTCTCAAAATACGGGACCTGACTTTTTTATTTTAAATGAGAACAAATATTTTTTATTAGCTCATTCGTTAGAGATTTTAATTCTGAATTCAGTGACATAATATTTTCATATTCTTATATAACAATTTTTTTGAGTAAAATGCATGCAAAGTTTCATACTAATTTGATTAAAATATGGCCATAATAAGAGTGCCACGAATGGAAAAAATGAATACATGTTATTTTTATTACATAGAATTAGAGTGCCCTAATCAAAGAAGTGAATGTTTTGTTCTTGTAATTGATCATAAATGTCATCGCAAACAAAATATTCACTTATTTCTTTCATGGCATTCTAATTCTATATAAAAAATTAACACATTCGTTTTTTCAATTCATGACCCTCTTATTAGAGCCATATTTTAATCAAATTAATATAAAACTTTACGTGCATTTTTCTAAAAAAAAAATCGTTATGTAAGGGAATAAAAATATTATATCACTTAATTCAGAATTAAATTCTCTAACGAATGAGCAAATAAAAAATATATGTTCTCATTTAAAATAAAAAAAAGTATGTCCCGTATTTTGAGAACCACAGGTCAAAAAAAAAATTCTTCTTTTCTTTAAATTTTTCTTGTGAAATAGAAATTGTTTGCCCATTTAACCGTCTTGTAGCTCTTAAAAGTTCTCGAAATAGCAATGGTGGCCCATTTAAAATGAACACCTGTATTATACCTAAATTTACTCGGATTTCTTATTTTATTGTACATGTATTTGTTGCCATATCTTAAATTTAATTGTTCTTCACTTTTATTAATATCTCTCTCTTTTAATTTAATAGGTTCATTTACAATCGCGGACTGGACAGCGGGGCTAGTGCCAAAGTTTCACTAAATGCCCGCTATACACTCTATCTAGTAATTAAAATAAAATGATAATTTACAAATCTTACTTTTAGGTAGTTGTAAAAGAAGAAATGATTGCAATGGCCATTTTGGCGTTAGTCGAATTGGAAAAAGCTGTCGTTGAAGGAGCAGGCGCTACATCAGTAGCAGCTCTTTTGTCAGGAGTTTTACCAGAACTTAAAGGAAAAACGTAAAATCACCATACAATTTAATAATATTCATTTCAACATTTTACTTATACGTAGGGTTTGTTGTATTCTGTCTGGAGGTAATATAGATACGACCGTATTGGGAAGAGTTATGGAAAGAGGTTTGGCTACCCTTGGACGATTAATAAAATTCAGCGTGATTATAAAAGACAAAGCCGGAGGTATATCAGAACTACTCAGTAAATTAGCAGAGCTTGGAGTCTCTGTAAAGGATGTTATTCAATGCAGAGCATGGGTTATGCACGATGTTTACAGTGTGGAGGTAAACGTTATTTTTTATGTAGTCGCTTTCTTTATTTTAACATTTTGAATTGAGTAAAATTCTCGTGTTTTGATGTATACACATTATCAAAAATAGAAATCAATTGCATATTGTAACCACACTATATTAAATCTAACAAAAAGGAATACAATATGCACTATAAAAGAGTACTTACATATATTCTTAAAAAGGAACATCGGTGGTAAATATTTCCATCACTATTTAGTATTATTCGTCTACACTCTTATAAACAATAATCACTATAATATATTAAATGAATTTTACTGACTGGAATGCTATTTTCAACACTGGCAGCGAGGAGGTAATAAGCGGGAACAAACTGGTTGGTCTGACCAATGCGTGAATATTTAATGAAAGCGCGCTTTATTATTACATTATGGTTTGAATTTTTGCATCAATATTTAATAAATATCTATCAAAAATTTGTAGAACTTAACATTTACTAAATAAATAAATTCGTGTAAGAATATATAAAATCTAATTAAAAATTATGTATATTTAATTTAAAACCACCAATATCATTATGAATTAATGAAAATAAACGAAACAATACCTAATAATTTTCTTATCATCTTATAAAGGTTAGAGTTTAAGTAAATAACTTTTTTAATAACAACACTTTTGATAAAATTTCTCATTTAAAAATATAAAACGAGATATTTTCAATTGTAAAAAATTGATTGTAAAGAATAATAAGGTTAATAATTGTTATACAATAAAATTATTTCATGTTTTCAGGTGACACTAATATGTGAAACACGAGGAATAGAACATGCATTAGAAGTAAAAAGTGCAATGGATGAGATATACCAAAATATAGACTATTCTTATTTCCCTAACGCATGCACAGCAAGAATTATTGGAATATAAATAAAAATGTGTAGTCAAAAAACTAGTGTTAAAAATAAAAATAGACATTAAATACCACGCCACTACAATCCAAACTATAGAACTTGACTAATTAATGTTAATCATTGTCATTGTAAGAAATATAAAAATATTTAATAGCCTTCAACATTTATTTATATCTAGTAATAACAAAATAGAAAATAATTCAGCTCAAAAATAACCTACATTGGAAGGGGAGTTATGATCATTTGGTGATATTTATTCCGTAACGGATTTTGCTGCTTGGTCCATGAAAGTTGCGAGTTTAACATCTCTAGTACTCAACCCATTTACATCGTGGGATGATAAAGTGACTTGAACTTTGTTGTACACATTAAACCATTCAGGATGGTGATCCATTTTTTCAGCCATTAATGCGGTACGAGACATAAAACCAAAGGCCTACAGAAGATACAATCTATTATAATAAAAAGAGGAAGAACACAAAACACATACATATTACTCTACCAGCAAGACTATTCTATTACTACAGAAAAATTCCAAATATAGTCAGAAAAATTGGATGCCAACGGGCCATTATTTGTGCCACTCTGTTCTTGCAATGAATTTTCTCTGCCTGTTCTGTACAGTAAAATCAACTTATTGTTCCTTTAGCATAAATGCTATTTTTGTTTTATGGAAATGAAAACTGCAGTTCCAAAAATTATTTCAAACAAAAATTGCATTTATGTTAAAAAAACCATAAGATTATTTTACTACACAGAGAGATTTTTATTTATTATTATAGTAGTGTGGAATTTCCCAACCACAGAAATTATAATCAGATTTATACAAGATAGTGAACCGTACAAAATGTATTAATTTGCAAAAATACTTTCCGATCTATCTAGGATATAGAATAAATATTTAAAAAGTTATGAAATGGATATTTTTTCTTTAAAACTGAAAATTTTCCAGTTTGGTTTAACTTATTAAAAATAAATAATAAATGTTTCATACCTGATTAAAATTCTTGAATAAATATTCTTTGTAAATAGCATCTCTGTTGTTGACCATTGACCAGCCATTACCAATAAGAGGTTCAACACTTTGTTTCCTTTGTTCTTCAGTCAATTTTCCAGCCTATAATATTATTTATTATTACATATTACATAAAGATATTTATTCAAATTTCATTTACGCATCACACAAATATTCTTAAAGGAAACATTACAATAACAATTGCAAAAATACGGCAAAATCTTTTATATTAACAATAAAAGAAAACTCAAAAGTTCGCATTTGTTCCAAAATTATCTCTATTGTACACCTGTTGCAGGTAACAATTAATCAATACCAACAATCCATTATACTGTAAAACTTAAAACAAGTGAATAATTTAATAAAGAACATACCATTTTGCGTTTTTCTGCTTTAGTTTGACACGTTGGAGTTGTTAATGTTAAATAACGTTTATCTGAATAGTGAAAGTTCTCAGGAGTACTGTGCAACCGCGGCCGCACAGAAACAACTCGGCTCACTAATGAACTCATTCCGGCGCACAGTCTAACAAACATGTTTTTTTATTAAAAAAAACTTTACATTTATAATTGCACAATGACAAGTGAGTAAACAAAATATTTAATCAGTTTGAAGTATTATTCCATCAATATCTTGTGTAATAGAAACGTAAATGAACTGCTATAATAAACATAACCTTACTTGATATTGACAATCAACTGTTTTTTTGAGATATGTCTTTTTTTCCGTTAAACTTTAATTTTACTTAAATAAAAATGCATAATGTATATTTTTAAATACTTGTATTCAATTATTAAGTCAATATTTAAATTTTAGACATATTACAAAATGTTAGAGGCGCACATTACTTTCAAATATCTTCTCAAGGAAATGTGTATACACTTACAAATCTGCAACTAGCAAATGGCACAAATAAAATATTAGCGGCTTCTTTAAAAAGAGAAGTATATTGTTTTGAATACTCTGACAACTATACAGATTTATTAGTACCAACTACGAAAGAAGTTCTGTTTACATATATACCTGGTAATTAAATTTAATTGTTGTTAATAACACATTTATTATTAGCAAAATATTTTGTTTAGGAATGGTAGAAATAATTTCAATAGATGCATTTAATAAATCAACTACGGAAAATGATTTCGTAATAGGAATAACAATTACAAAGGTAACATATATTATAATTTAGAATAAATACATATTTCATTATAATTATACAGATTGGTAATGAACAAACCCGAGAAAATTACCTAAACATTTATTCAGCGTGGGAAGCTAGTCAAGATTTTAACTTGGAAAGTATATCGCAGAATTGTTTAAACGTAGAATTATCTTTTATACCTTACCAGTTGTACCACACATCACTATTAACTTGGGACAATGATAATATTACGAAAAACGAAGTAAAAAAATTAATATAAAATTATTTATTGCTTTAAAATTTATTTTAAATTATAGATTGTGTGGATGTTATCGGGCAGCGATGAAAAAATTCACGTATATCGTGAATATACAGTAAATCACTGTTACAAGGAGATTGATTTAAAGGACTGCTTTCCAGAATTTATGAACCCTCCTAGTATTGTTATGTGGATGGATATTCGCTATTTCGACAATAATTCTAAGTATGTATTATGTATGTAATACTAAATTAATAGATTGTGTGTTAAGGAATTGTTAGTGTGGAGAATAGGAAGTACTTGAATGGAAACGGGACATAATTTGTGAAATACATTTGTATAAAATTTAAATGAAAAAATCATGGGATCTTAATGTTCCTCCTTGCTTGTAACGAATGATTAGGTGTATGAAAGTAGTTGAAAGAGTAGCGGTGGTACGCAGTATTCATTTTGCTATATTATGTGCTTATAATTTTCGAATCAATTTTTAATAGACACAGAATTGACGTCATACGCAAAAGAGAGATAGACGACCTTACTTCCAAACAACCCCCACCCCCCACAACGCGTTTTCTAACGTCTCTTTCCAATATACTGTCATTCTGTTTGCATCTGCCATTCCGTGTTATAATCTAATTCTCTATACTGATTTTTTGTTCATTGTGTTTATTAAAAATGAGTCTAAAGCCAGAAGATGTGCTCGGGGCAACTTTTTAGTTTAATGATATTGAAAATTATTCGATAATTCAACTAAAACGATAGCAGGAGCACAGCTGGAGTGTAGAGGTGACAATTCTTTGTTTGTAAGTTGTCACCATAGCAACCATTAGTCCATGCTTTGCCGCTAGAGGCGCTCGTATAAATTACAATTTGTTACAATTGTGTCTATTCCCGCGTCTTACAAAATTAAATATTGATTCATATTTATATAAGTATTTTTTTTCCTTTCGGCCATTTGTTTGTAGCAAAATAAATATCTTTATTTGCATTTAGATTATTAAAAAAAATGTATATCGCTCAACAAAATTTTTAAATTAAGACAGGATATCCGAACATTGGTTCCACTACCCGGATCCAAAAATCGATGCCATTACTCGGTTTTGAGTCATTTTGGAACCCGGTACTCAGTGAAATTATGGTACGGAGTGCATTCAATCCTAATTCCACTGCGATTAAGATCGTGGAAAGTACAAGCCGAAGTATAAACTATGGAAGGATTTAAAAGTAAATTAATTGGGCGTGCGTTAAATGTTCAAAAAAGTGAAATTATTGCAAATATTTTTGACTTTGAAAGGGAGGCAGGCAAGAATGTATGTATGTGTGTAACGAAACAAAATTAATTTTTAACAAAAACTTATATATCAGCCTGTATTTCTTGCGCGCATTGGCGACTAAAACTACTGATGGCGGCGCTAGTGTTGTAGCATACACGTGCTCTGAAAATGGTATTGTGCTATAAGATCGCATACAGAAACATTGTATAACCAACATTCGTTTTGAAGTATACTAACAAATTCGTTCAACTTTTTATAAATAGTGTTAGTAATAATTTTGTGTAAATTATAATGACATTCGAAGAAAATTATCTTACACTTATTTCTAAGAATAGGTTTACTTATTTGGAGACAAGTTTTATAGAAGGGGGAGAACTGTTGAATCATGGATTGTTATTTTTATGTGGCGTTAATGAACATAGTGCTACAGATTTAAAAAAAATTGGGCTGTGTTTAAACAAGTGCTCTAACGTCACATCTTCATGAGATTAGAAGAACTTTAAATTTACAATTGATTATTTACAAAATGCTCGTGTATAGCTGGCCATCATAGTGGCCAGTGCAAACACATTACAGCTGTTTTAATATTTTGTAGAAGATAGTAAAATAGTACCATATATTATTCATGGATGTTAAATAAATATGTATTTACTTTACTTAATTAAGAAAATTAAAATGGAACCAATGTCAAATATCTTTCAAATTGTTTTAATTACAAGTGTAACAAATATATTGAATGCTACGCATAAAGTGAAAAGTGTATTATTTTACTCATGAATTGGTCAGGAAATAATACAATACTTTTCATATTTGTTATCATCTTATGATTCGTCACTTGTTTTTCAGTTTGTATTTTCCTAATCCAGCCCTCTCTTTTGTCAATAGACTCCATTTTACCAAATTTATTTTGGATGTCACTCTTCCTCTCACTAATTTTTGGGACAAATAATTTCTTACTACCCCGAGAATGACAGCCATAAACACAGCAATTGACGTTAATATTTTCTCGTTCTTTGCTCATATTGCATAGTAATTTACATGTACTTTAAAACAAAAAGACATACAAGAAACCGGCAAGGAATCCAATGCACTACATATATTTACTGTAAAGTTGAATAACAGAATACCATTTTCAAGAGTTGCAAATATCGTCCGCTTGAGGGATTCACGTTAATTTTAGTCGCCAATTATCTATTTCTTTTCCCCCGAATACTTTCTCTCTCTGCGCACGACACTAGCGGTGAATGGCAGGCAGCGTTGGACGGGCTGTAGTGTGTTTGAATAAAAAATATGATTGCTGCATATTGGATTTGTGTCAAATGTAGAAAAACATGACTATAAGTATGTACTTATAATATAATATGAGCATTACTAATTTGAATTTCATTTATAGACGATTATCTGCATATGGATGCGAATGCGGGTACATTTATCTAGCTATAGTTGATACCAAAACACTAGAAATAATAAATTTATATTCAGTAAGATTTGAAAATACCATTGCGTCAGTAAAACTATTTATGGATACTCCTGATTTACCAAATAATTCATTGTGCAAACAAACAGATAATACATCCAATTATCATCTTTTAGTTACAAATACAATATTACCATCCGTCGTATTTATGTAAGTTAGAATTTATAGCAATCATCAAATACTACACTATATGTATATGTTTCTTTGTAGAAAGATTCTAGAGAACGGATTATCAGATATGCAAGTTTTAGAAGACAGTGATGAATTTAATGTAACTTCTTGTGCTTGTATAGCAGACATAGATTTGGATGGTAGAAACGAAATATTATTAGGGAAATATGGGGAAGAATTATTATGTTATAAGTTCCATGAAACAGATGGTTGGCAAATAGAAGGTATAAAAAGTTTTCCAAATCCGATATATGCCATGTTGTATGCCGATGTGACTGGAGATGGTATAAAAGAATTAATTGTATTAACTTTACGAGGTGTACATATTATTCAGGTAAATTAAAAGTTATTAAAAAAAACATATGTTAATTACATTGTTTGTTCTAGCATGATCCAGAAGATGTACAGAGAAAATTAGAGAACAAACTAAAAATGTTGAATTTAAACAGTTAATTATAATATACATTAAAAATTTATTCACAATATATAATTATGATAGTTTACAATGAATTAAATGATACAAACAAAAAATATTTTATGATGTATAACTTATTTCTACAATATGGAGGGTTTTTATGTTTCGCAAACTTATAAATTACTTAATTTATTTTGCGTATATACTTTTATTTAATAGCACTTTAACAGTTGATTTTTTATAATTAGTGAACCTTGCATGCTTGACAATAAATTGAGCTATACTTATAGTAAACATACCTAAGTAATTGGATTTATAAAGTACTGAAAGACTATAAAATACAAATCATGTAATATTGGAAACCATGCAATTATTATAAGAAATTATAAAAATTATATTAACGTTGTTTTCAATATTTGAAGCTGAAAAACTATTATTATTTTTGTATATTATTTGCAATATATGATTTATTAAGTTATAACTGACTTTATTTATCAGATCTTAAAAAATAGATTTTTTTGTTCCTCCCTTTTGCCGGCGAAAAAACTGTTATAGCATTATTAAATATTTTTCTCCAGAACATTCGATTTTTATAAATATACACTATAAAATGCGCAAGATTTAGCATAAGACTATATTACAGTATAGTTGTGCCCAGCTACATCTATATAATTTTGCATTTATTTATTTGATTTTTAAGTTGAACCATCAGATTTTTATAATTTAATTTAATAATAAATATTATTTAATCGAAATATTTCGTGCATTTTGTATCATTGTTCATTGTGATAAAAATATAAAATTATTTGTAAACATGTTTTTCAATTTGTATAAACTTATTAAAAAATATATTTAACCAAAATATTTCCAATAAATTTGGTTATATCTACTTTTATACATTTTTCCGTCAAATAATTTGGTATATGGTGTTAACAATTACTCGGATTCTCGTAGGAGTCCGTATCGATGAATGTCACTAAAGAATCCTTCCACAAGTATTTCCGGATATTTTCCGAGTTATTCTGTTGTCCATTTTGAGAGCAAATTAATGTGTATGGGCTCTTTATGAAGTTAATGTCCGACTGGTATGTTATTATCATAACGACCCTTATTTCAGGGTAATTATATAACAAATAACGCCCAAGGGCATTATGAGTTGCTGCTATGGTTATAAAGTTTTTTTAAAAAGAAGCATTCATAGTCTATCTAATAAATTTATTAAAACTTTCTGATTAGTAATCTGTTAAATATTAAAAAATTATCCTTACAACACTCTTGGTACCTTAATGGGGTATTCCAGCATTTTTAATTTTTTTTCCGTTAATTCTGCCCTGTAGGATTATGAATATATAATTTTGAGTAAGAAAATAAATATATCAAGTTAAATATGAATTTTTAAAAAATTCATCGAAATTCAAATTTTCCATTATGGCGCGCCTTATGACAATCATCCGATATTTGAAGAAGAAAACTTAGGTAAACAAACAAATATCAGAGGGACACATAATAATTAAAACAAAGTGAATAAAATATCAAATACAAAATACACGCTCGTAGTAACTACTAGCGCCATCTGTGTTTCTAACGGCATATATTCAATCTGGAATGAGCAAAAACCACACAAAACATATCGAAATGACGTCACAGTTTTCAAGGACGTTTCTAGATATGTAAAGAATTTCAATTTTCTAACATCGAATTATGAATGAAAACTTTGCCCTAAACATGTTTTATTGTATTTTTTTAGTAAAGAAAGAAAGAAAAGCAAATGTCAGACCAAATTAAGAACAAAAATATTTTGTGTTCATTATATATAATATTTTGTGTACATATGTAATATTTTGTAAGATCTTACTGTAAGTGTGATAATGTCCATGTTATTTTGTACGTACTATTTGCGTCTTTTATTGAATGTTATTATAGACCCTGAAGAAGGTGCAACTGTGCACCGAAACGTTGGCGTTGTAAGAGAATAAATACTGTAAAATAATTGTTAACACCTTATCCATATCACAGTCGAGAAATTTCACACATCTAATTTGGTATATATTGAAATAATGCGCCTCAATTCTCGAAAATAAATATTTTGTGTTCTAAAATAAGTACGGTTCCACGCCGAAAGAAATTAATAAAAGCTGAGCCAACAACTTTGAAAGTTTCAACTTCTACAACGAGTTAGAAACTACTTGACAGTATTTTTACAAGTTTGCATTATTTTACAATAAAGCTGCTAACCATTTACACGTTTCATCAGATGGTAAATCTTTACACAAATTCACACTCATACAAAATAAACTTTAAATAATTCGGTTACAAATTACTTTTGTATAAATATGATCTAAAACTATACAGTCTTTCAAGTTACACACATTTGCACTTCTCATTTTATATTTCCGTAGTTACCCCTCCATATCCCTTTTTCAAAGTGGTACTCGGTTTCCATAAATTAATGTTTTTTGCAGAATTATTATAGATAAAATTCTTTACTCTTTCCTTATAAATATTTACATTATGATAATTTCATTTTCAGTATGTATAAAAATTTTGTATGTAAACCAATATAGGCCAAATTACGATTTCACAATATATTTTAAAATCTGTTTTGAAAAAATAAATACAATGTTGATTGAAATCTAAAAGTACATTATAATCTAAAACAGTAAACACAAGACATACAGTCTACACTCTCTGTGACAGAATTGGTGATTTCTAAATACAACACCTCGATGTTTTTTTTGTCAAGCAACAATCTTATTCTATAAAATCTATATATTTTTTTAGAATTTATCAGTGATCACATGTATGTATTTTTATTGAAATTTTGTCTGTTAAATTATTGTATAATAGCGTAAAATCTAATACAAATAAAATGACATCATATATGTGAATGTAAAGTATTAAAATCTTGATAAACTTTCAGGTGCATTATAAATAAAGCTTTGGTACTTTCATAAATGTTTTTTTCTTTTCTTCTAAAATACATAAATAGAAACATTCACACACGCACACGGTCTTCTTAAAGGTATATTTTGCTATAATTTAAAACTCCTAATTTTCACTTAATCAACGTTATCCTGGAAAATTAATCGGATGTATCCTGGTGTACCAGTCAACGGAGAAGCGCAAAACGGACACACTGCATGGAAACCATTCGTGCCATGAGGGATGGATACGCTTGCCCAGTATCTGTACATATTATATTCATTTTAATCTATTCTAAAACTTGATCGCTTATACTAATTAAAGATAGAAAAAGTATAAATAAAATAAAATGTTTTTTTAAAGGTAAGGGAGGTATAGGAATCATACTAAAAATTATATATCGAGATTTTATATTTTTAACATTTTTACGATATCTGTGTGCGTGTGCGTTATTGATAAAAATTATTTTAAAAAGTAAATATTGTGTATCGAGAATTTGTTATTACAAATATTTAAAAAATATATTAAATTTTGTTTTCTATAGATGTAAAAATAAAATAAAAAATCAATATAATTTGTTGTAATAGATCTCAGTCCACAGTATATGTATATTCCAAAGAAACCAGATGAGATATTTAAATTTTTGTAATATGGGTACAGAAAAATTTCAGTATTAGATATCAAGAGTTCTCGTTGTGCGATTTTAGATATTTGAAATCGATTTTTTGCTAAAATCGATTTGTCACGATTGATCGATCAATAGCAAAAATCGCTATTTTTTAATATGAAATCGAAATACTATGTCAAAAACTCGATTTAATAAATGATAAAAAATAATTTTAATAAAGAATCAAAACATCGATTTTAATAATAGGTCAAAAATCGATTTTTATTGATATGAAATTTCTACTACGCCGACGCACATCAAATTACGAAAATATACACCTAACGCACGTGAAACGCCAAATGCTGGTGAAATAAAGATTTATTACCTATTTTGGAATAAATATTAAAAACAAAAGCAATTTTTCAGAATCTAAAACATCAATATCTTTTAAAAAGATCGATTTTCAGAAATTCGGATAAATATTTTTTAATTTATCGATCTTTTTGGGAAGAAATCGATTTTTCATTTGATCAATATCTATTTGAAAAAAATCGATTTTTCAATTAATCGATCTTTCCAATAAATCCATTTTTTTTAGATTGATCGAACGTTTCAAAATAAAAGATAAATCCGATTTTTACAAATAAAGATCGATCAATCGATCTTTATCGCAGCCCTACTCATATACACATAGTTTATATAGGTATCAGGTTCGTGATATATTTTTTCTAGAAATTAAATATGTAATACGTTCAGATAAATTATTTGAATAACAAGGAAAAATATACCTTTTCTATGTGTTGCACACAAGACAAATTCTAATACTGTTGCAATAAGTGTAAAAATGTTATTGTTAATATTTATAACAAACAATGGTAGTCCACTTGTCCGTAAAATGTATTTTTTCAAACTCGTATAAATATTGTAAAAAAGTATTTTTCAAACGGAATTAGGAATATATAAATATATACAAATCTATTTGTAAAAAGTAATGTTAGGTACGATACTTATGTAAAATAAAACGGAATTGGAGAGAGGTACTGTGCCACAGCAGATTTTTTCAGTTTTATAAGTAACTAAAGAATAAAAGTATAAAAATGTAATTTCAATTTATCTTACGACAAATAATTTGAATTAATTTAAATTCGAAAATGGTAGAACAAAAAATAACTACATAAATTACGACTTACTTGACGGTTTTTTCTGTAGCCATATGTCCACAAGGATTAAATGCAAAAGTAGGAGGTCCCGAATCAACATAAAACGCTGGTTCTAATCCCATACAAACTTTTACTACAGGTCCAACCTGAAAAAAGAAATATGATACCTATTAATTCACATTACTTCAAATATTTTTTTTACACAAATGGAATCAAGTTGATACGAGTAGTATCTTTGAATTATTTAGATACAAAATATAATGGCGTAGAAATTAGCTATTTCTACTCCGGCGGCGTAGAAATAAGCTATTTCTACTCCGGCGGCGTAGAAATAAGCTATTTCAACTCCGGCGGCGTAGAAATTTCCAGCGGCGTAGAAATAAAACTTCTACCTTGTGAATCAAGTCACAAAAAATGCCATTTCTACGACGTTTGAAAAAAAATATATTTTTAAAAATTATAATAATTTTTTGATGTAGTACTACTTACTTCTTTACATTTATGATTGAAGTGGCGGACAAAAGCAGAACTTTAGACTTTTTTTACAGTTGCTAGCATTTAATTTTGACTTGAAATATTGTCGAAATGGAATCTAAGAATTATTTTACAAGGTATAAAGCAACGACATAGAAGTTACAGACACTTCTGAATTTAACACAAAATTAACCTCTTAATAATTGTAACACCTGATGAGCTAGTGAATATGACAAAACTCTTCAACTAATTTACAGCTTTCAGGGACTTTCTATGGCTCGCAAAAAAATTAGAAATGAATTAAAAGTATTAGCAAAAATATTTTAATAGATTTTTGGTTTTTTTTATTATTATTACTATTATTATTTAGGTATGGATTAATAAATAATATAAACACTAGATTCTTTTCGTTAATTAATGTCCCCATTTAGCCGATTATGATAGTTTTTTTCACGTAAGAAAATAGCGTTGGTTTGTTTGGAAATAAATTCTGCCCTCTGATTGGTCAAAATGAACACCTAAATCACAAAAGCGAAATAAATATCTCCTGTCAGCTTTCAGTTATCAAATAATGTGCTTATATTCACATATGGTATGTACATTTTTGTACAGATAATAATATTTAGCGTAGACCTTTTCAATTTAACAGTTATCTCTTTCTATGCAAACAGTCAGTAAAATGGCGCTAACGAAACGTCAAAAATATTGCAGTCACTAAAATCTCTCTATTCTCGGTGAAAATTTGCATCGTTAGATATTTTAGCTTCAATAAAAACTTCTGTAACTTCTTTCGAGAAGTTTTTTAAAGTTGTTCTTACTATGCGCAGAACCTTATTGCGCATATCTTATACCTCTTTGAACCGAAAAGGTCTATACACTGTTCTATTTAAGCCATTCAGTATTGTAGAGAATAGGGAATAGTTTTGACCTCTAAGCTTGGCTGAAATTGGAGATAAGAGACAAGTTGACCCAATGTAATTTCGGCTACTTCAAACTGGCGCTGATGTGAGCGCCATCTACTGAATGGTTTTAAGAATTTAACCGATTTATTTAATGCAAATAAAAAGATTGGCTCTCAAATGCCATCTACTATTTTCTTACGTGAAACGAAATATATTATTTTAAATGTTGACATGTAGATTTTTTCTTTTTTTCCTTTATTTCAAATAAGATGTTTTTTAATTTTAAGGAACATTTTGAATATTTTTACAGCAATAAATATTAGTAGAAAATAGATCTCACCTCAAGACACATAGGACATCTTCGAGCTCCAGAGTCTTTATCCTGTCCCCAGTCGTGGTGTCCTTGTACATGTCCGCAGTTCAAGTATACGTAGGGCTGTTGTTGGTTTTCATTCGGCGTTACTTTTCTAGGTATAACTAGAGTATTCAAGCCAACAGGACACTGTGGCCTGCCAGCGTTTATTTCATCTATTTCGTGTTCTAAATCTCGTTTGCTCTGCAAAGAAATAAAGTTGTTAATATGCGACAAACGGTAAGTAACAAAATTTGGTGAAAATGAAATACTCACCGGTGATTTTGCAAGTCCGTCTGCGGACCGCCATAGTAAAGTGGCTCCACACAAATCAATTAGAGTTCCATCTTGTAGCACATTTGTTTCATCTTCAACCTAAAAATAAAACGTGTCATTTTTTAAACTTTATAACTTTCATAACTTATAATTAGAAAAGTTATAAACTTAAAAATTTATCATGGAATATGTTTCAAAAGATTTATTATCCTACTATAAATTGAAAAATAATGTTTGTTTTATTAATAAATTTAAAAAATAATTATTCATTATTTAATTGACAATTAATAGAATTCGTGCTACCTGTGACATAATGTAATCATAATAAAATTATGTAACAAAGTTTAGCTGCTACGGTTTGTAGTTAGCTAAATATTATGGTAATAGACGTTTACACAACAGCTATTTATACGAGCGCATCTAGCGGCAAAGCATAGAACTAATTGTTTCTATGGTTACGACTTCCAAACAAAGAACTGTCACCTCTACACTCCAGCCATCGTTTTAGTTGTATTATTGAATGATCTTTAATATTATTAAATAAAAAAGTTGCCCCAGGCACATCTTATCGCTTTAAACTCATTTTTAAAAAACATAACAAACAAAACAAATCAGAATAGAGGATTAGGTTATAATACGAATGACAGATGCAAACAGAATGATAGCTACAGTACTATGGAGAGGGACGTAAGACAACGAAGAGGGGTTTGTTTGGAAGCGAGATCTTCTATCTCTCTCTTGCGTGTGACGTCAATTATGTAAGTATCTATTGTAAGAGTAAAAAACGGAATGGAAAATGCTAATAAGTCAAATATTATATTAAATTGTATCATATTAGTTGTTTTTAATATGTTTAACTGATTTGGTCATATGTAAATTTAGTTCCTTTACGTACAGACTTGGACCCCAAAAATGGGTGCAAATACATGCCTGGTGACTTTACTCTTTCATTATTCGGGTAAAATTAAACTACTAAACTTTCAAATTCTTGAATAACGGATACATTTTTTAGAGTAAAATAATTGAAACTGGCGAAAAATCGCGAAAAATCTAAGGTGTTTTTTGCGATTTTGACTATTTTTAGGGATTTCAGTTTTTTGACTGTGCAAATTGAATTAATAAGACAAATTAAAAAAAAATAATAATAAACTTATTTAATTTTGACCGTAGAATTGAATAGAAAAATCTCGCGATCGAAAAGAAATATGTATGTACGACCTGCGGTTTGAAAATTTGGAATTGGCGCGCGCAGATATATGTACATAATAAAAAATTGTAATTTCGAAGATTTTGAGGAAGTAGGGTCCTCCACTTCTTTTTTATTATTTTAAATGAAAGTTCGTTTAATTTTGAAGCAATTCGTAGTTTAAAAAGTCATAATTGTTTTTAGTTACACTGGATTTGTTTTTTTAACGAAATCTATAGCTATCTTTCTCATACCAGTTTCTGTAGTAGGTTGCGCGAGAAAGATAGCAATAGTTGTGACGTAAATGTATAAATGCTTAAAATCTCAAATATTTCAAAAACTAACAATTTTTTGAAAAACTTTTTTTCGTCTCAATCATGATTTTTTCTTATGTACTTTAAATATAATTAACATTTTATTCAATTTTCTGTTATGGTGGAGGTCCCTATTGGGTATCTCATTGTCAAATTGTTTTGTGTCGAACTATTTACTGCCGACTATTGCAGTGCCAAATCGGCGGTATCGAGTCATATATTTCTGTAAAATTTGTTATCGGTAGGTAATCCGGAAGTATTGTTTTGACCTTTGGTTTGGGGGTATCATCACAATATTATTTTTTATTTTTATTTGAATGACTACCTATGTTCATGATGATGAATATTACTAGGGATTATAATATGTAATATTATGATGCTTACGCTTACCAGAACGCCTTTCTGTTGCGCCGATCGGGATTCTCTTAGCGAGAAGATACCGCCACCAACGGACGTCTCTCGCCAGTGGCCGCACTTGGCGTTACCGCCGCAAAATAATCCTCGCGGGTGCATGATCAGCACGCCGTTCGTCGTCACTCCGTCGATCTCTCGGTTTTCTTGCCAGTTTGCCTTCTCCTGTAACAAAATAATAAACAGAATGTTATTACATGCCACATCACATTACTTGTACTTTTAAAAAAGATAAATCTGATCTCAAAGGGAGTATTATACACATAATTTATTTATTATTTTTTTTTTGTGTAAGTACTTATTGCTTGAATCATAAATATTAAATTTTTTTCACCACCGCAAGTAAAAATCGATATCTCTGATGTCAAAATCATGACCGAAATAAAACATTCTGCCTCAAGGGGAAATAAGAATGTGTCAACAAAAATAAATCCTAAGGTGTTTAACCCAGCGTTGAAGGTGAGCAAATGGAACATAAGTAATAAGGTGTGGGGTGTGACAAACCCCAGAAGTTTTTATTAAATAAATCTGTTTAAAGATTATTAATATAGTATGATTATACACTATTTATTTAAAAAGAGAATATATTAATAACAGCGTTCGCAAAAATATAATACAAAAAACTAAAATAAGTCACTTCTTGGGATGGGAAAAACCTTCATAGATATAATCGTCATTAAAAAAACTGACATGTTTTTATTCAAAACATTTTTTTTTATAACTACATAAACTTAATATGCAATCAATTAAAATAAACAGTATAGAGATATGTTAATAAATAAAAAAAGTTATTCTTCAAAATTGGAGCAATTTTCACAATAAATTTTTGCGTGCTCAAGATATGTCACATGTAGAACAAGTATACTGAGTTTTGTGGTCTCGGCTAACTGTTTTCGGAATTTTTGGAATTGGCTCAGATTGTTCTTCTGTCAATTCAAAAAGTTTCGTACGCATTAACTGTAAATTTAATATTCGTTGATTTAAATGTTCTGCTATTATTTATAGTCCTAATAATTCATCCTTTTTAATTTGGAATCATTATTATTTGCTCGATAAGATACAAATTGTTTGCACTTGAGCTTCAAAAATATTGTAAAACAAATGGTAAGGTGGGGTTTGTGACACGCCAGAGTAATTTATTTGTTTGTCAATAGCGTTAGAGCCTATGACTTACTAAAATATTAATATGAGACGCAAGCCAAATGTCTTAATTAACTGTTAACTGAAGTTTCAGCCTGATAAAAATTCCTGGGGTTTGTCACACCCCACCTTACCAACGCCGGGTTAAATTATTTTTACAGTTCAGTTGTCTAACACCCTAACTCTAAAATAAATTTTATGCTGCATCGTACAGCTAAATTTTGTTCGTAATTATATGTTTAACAGCTGCAGAAGTAGCATCAACAATTTTGGAGTTCTTCCGAGTATGTGCATATAGCTGTGCACTTATTCTTCATATTCCATTAAAATAAAAATTCTCGATACGAAACTAGAGAAAATTCAATTTTGTTTATAACAAAAAAAAATGTGTTGTTAAGGAGTGAATTACAAATAATCGAATTTCTCAAAAGTTGAATGCTTAAAAATTTGGTTTTTTGTGATGATACCATTGCCGGTAATAAATAAAAAAAATTATATACACCTGGAAGAAGTATGAGTCTGGAGTTGAATGTTGATAAATCCAAGGTGTTAGTATTTGAAAGGAGTAAATTCGTGACTGTGCAATATGTTAGTGGATGGAATGAAACTGGAGCAAGTGAATGAGTTTGTATATTTGGGTAGCATGATGTCAAGGGATGGTCGAATTGATAGAGAAATTGAAAGGAGAGCGAGTGCGGGGTATAAGGTAATGGGTGCTCTGGGTACGTTTGCTCGAAACGTAAACGTATCTAGAGAAGCACGTTTAAGTGTGTATAATGGAGTGCTAGTGCCTGCTTTGATGTATGGAAGAAATGTTGGGCATGGACGGGAAAGCATAAAAAGAGAGTGACTGCCATGGAAATGAGGTATTTACGTGAGTATGTGGATATGTAAGACGGAATCGCGTGAGCAATAATTTGGTGTATGAAGAATGTATGATTAGGAAGAATGTTGTTAAGAGAGTAGGAATGAGCCATTTGAGATGGTTTGGTCATGTGGAGAGAATGAAGAGTGAACGGCTTGTAAAGCGTATATATCTTGGTGAAATTGAGGGTGTTCGATTGCGTGGCCGTCCAGTGGATGGATGTGATTGATAAGGTACTAAAAGAGAGAATGTTTCCGAGTGGGAAGAGAAGAAGAGCGTGTATGAATGCGATTATGAATGTGGCCGAGGCGAAACAAGTGTGCTTAGACAGGAAAGTGTGGCGAAGGATGATTGTTTCGTAACTATTGTTGTGATCCGGTTGCGGTATTTCGCTACCGAAAATCAGTCACTTTAATATGTTAAGAGTGAGGAATATATGTTGTACCTATGATGTCAGGTTAGTAAGAATGTTGTTGAAAGAGAGTGATTTTTTTTGGTTGATGTTATTTTTATTCTTTCTTTGTACTAACCCACTAAGTGGGAAATGCGTGATTTTTTGTATGTATGTATATATGTATATACACCTCAGGAAAGTATGTTTTTTTTCTTCGCTACCTATTATTTAAACGAGGAGACACACTTCTTGTAACTGACAGTTGTGCGATGGACAGGAAAAAGAAAATTATGTTGAATTTAATATACCTACATATTTTGTAAAAACGAAATGTCCGCGCCTCAATTTTCTAATTGGTAATGCGATCCGGACTATCAATATCTAAGAAAGTAGGTAATTTTTTTTATGAAGAACGTTGTTTTATGTAAATGGTATATTTGCGAGTAACATGATAGCAGGAGTAAATAGGATCATGATTGTTTGACACAGATACAAATTCAGTGAAATATGAAACTGGTACGGCACGAGTATCATACAACTTAATCATGTCAATTACAACTAGAAATTATATATGAAATGAACAGCTATTACCGGGGATTCATAAAGTAAACAAGATATAAATTTTATGCATCAATTATATTTTGAATATGGAGTACACAATTTTAGTTTTGGGAGGACTACCTATTACCTAGGTATTTATTTATTTTGCTCGATGAATTATTCATTACAATTTTCAAACACTAAATATATTTGTTTTTTAAACAAACGGGAACGTAAAACAACTATTTATTTAAAACAGGCGCATAAAACGCTCTATTTCAAATACTATCATTCAGAAAATTTTGATACCATGAATAGGGGATTACAGCTCAATCGAATTAAGAGAAATTAGTAAAAAATAGTGAAAGTATATGCTTAATAATGAATATTAATAAAGAAATAAAATGATATAATTGAAATACTTCGGAAATAAGGGGGTTTTTGTTTTAGCAGCTCGTCACTCATATGAATTCCATATATATTATTTTGATTGACGACTCAAAGACCACCTATATATAACGAATACCGAGTTAGGGGGCGAAGTCTACTACCAATGGAAGTAGACAAATTCAAATAGCGGACACGTGGCTACAAATCCAGTACTGCAGTTCTCAAACAATTTTATTTGAATATAAATTTCTTGCATTAAACTTTATAATTTAGATACACTTGCAATTATAAAGCACGTAGACTTGTACAGTGTTATAATATTTGGTTTTTATAAATAAAATTTAAAAATAGCATACATTTCAAGAATATTTTAGATCCACGAAGAAAACAGTATTATATAAAACATATTCATGACGTCACATCTATATTTTCAAACTTCGCGGGACCATAACTCGCTTATTAATAGGAATTTTTTCACCGAATTTTCACCAGTAGTCTTAGTTTTACGTATACTTTCTGTTGAAATTATATAAAAAAATGGTGGAATCCCCTATTCTTATTCTATTCTAATATGAAAAGAGTCCATTACATTTTGGTGCAAATCAGATAACCAGTTGATGCAGAAAGCTTCGGAAATCGCACTTTCCTTGAAGCTCTAAATAATTTTTCTTAGAAATTTTTTTGCGATGTTTGTTATTTTAAATTTAAAGATTATTAAATTTTCTACAGATATGCATTGATATTTTTTCTATATTTTCTAAATAACGGTCATCTGTAGTCCTGCGGTAAGAGTGCTCGCCTGGCAGTACAAGGTTGCTCGTGTGAGACAGCGATCGAATCAAACACGAGTCAGTTTTTAATAAAAACCGACACACTCAGATGAGTCCGAGTGGCAGCAGAGGTCACTATAAGCTGCTCTGTATGTAACGCGGGTGCCAACAGAGGGCACTAAAAATGTTTGCGAAATTGTATACATATGTACGTAAAATATGTAACTTCAATGTAATGAAATTTGTGTAGGTCAAAAGACCTCTTTCTAAATAAATTTATTAAAAAATCTCAGTACGTCCCTGTACCAATGAGTAAAAAACCCTGTTATTTATTTATTATTCCAATTATAAAATTTGTGACACAAAAGCTGTAAAATAATTGGCATTAATGGACATTGTTTTATGCATTTAACAATTTATGTCTGACATAATGCAATAATGCGAGACATACATCATCCTTTCACGTAACTCGTACTGTATTTAGCTTTCCACAAATCTATATTCTGAAGTTCACATTTGAATTTGAATCGTCGACAAATTATGCAGCACTCCATAGATAGTTGTACTAGAACAGATTAAATTCCCATTTATCATGCATCTGGAATGGAAGTAAAACTCAAACCCTTTCACTATCTGGCTAATCAGGTCACGGCTCTATCATTATATCGACCGGCGCAGGAATATTATACACCGCGGTCAATATCGGACGGAATCAATAACAGGAACGAGAAGAGGAGACTGGCTTGTCGACATGACAGCGACAGCCCGTGTTGCTACGAACAGATTGATTTACTGCTGATTCGTGCGTGGATAACTTTCTAAGATGAATCGATCCAGAAAGCTTAAAGCTTCGATCTATCCAAGGTAATGCTGTTATTTTACTGTAGTACAATGTAAGATAAAAAACAAACAAGAAAAAGGTACTTTATTGACATTCGAGATAATAATTAATTTTAAACAAATTTTTTGATCATACACCCATTTTTTTAAATCAGTAATAAGAGAAAAATCTCTTTCCGAGGGGATACAAAGCCTCTACTCTAGATTCTAGATTATTTATTTTCATTATTGTAATCAAATTTTCTTTATTGTAATTAGTAATAGGTAATAAAGATTTTATTGATCATACCATAAACAATATAAACTAAACAATAGTTATTAACGTCGTAAGGCTGATATGAAGCAAATAACAGATGAGGTAGAATACTGTAATAGAGGCGATAGGTAAGATTTTGCAATGTACCGTGTCTGTTTAACATAAAACATCTTCTGAAAATTCCATTTTCTATGGTATACTGACACGTGGCAGTTCTTCATGACACATTTCATGATGTTGCGATTTTTTTTAAAAACACTTGATTTTTAATAATTGTACTGTTATAAAAATTAACGGCCGTGGCTGTTTTGACGCATATATTGGTTGTGCATAGTGTACTGTTAAAGCACATTTAACAATATGGTATTATGAAAATAATATAAACAAACTATAGGAATGTAATTTATGGAGAAAACTTATATTTGTATTCATCATTTATCAAGAGAGCCATGATTTCAAGTTTTGTT
The DNA here is from genome assembly GCA_963082715.1 of Harpalus rubripes. Lineage (NCBI taxonomy): Eukaryota > Metazoa > Arthropoda > Insecta > Coleoptera > Carabidae > Harpalus > Harpalus rubripes. The sequence continues at coordinate 12,991,511 of OY720456.1, read as the reverse complement.
CGTAGGTACTATATTTGCCGTCAAATAACGTTGAAATGGAAATTTCTAAACTGTTGCCTACTCAAAGGGACAATGTTGAAAATGCTGTTATGAAGAAGCGGCAACATCGCATAGTAAGGGACAGAGTGCGGAAAGGGGAAAAGTTGAGCAGCAGTTCATATACCTACTAATTTGACGAGTATAGGTAATATTACATTTTCGTATTTTTTTTCCATTATTTAACTATAATTTATAAAATAATAAAGTTTATTATCAAAAGGTTAATGCTAATTTTAATAAATACCACTTAAAAAATTACTAATATGAAAAAAATAGAGGAATTTTGAGAATTTGAAAAAAAAATAAAATAATTTTTTTGAACGATCGGGTTTTTAATGTGTAACGATAGGGTTTCCAAGACAGTAGGTTTTATTTACAAATTACTGATCGGTAAGTAATTTGAATCACATCGGTAAGTGATATGAATCACTTACTGATCAGGAGGCGATCAAAGCTTACTTTCAAAATGATCACGAACGGAATTACCGATCTCAGAGAAAATTGTCTTCAATCGGTAAACTATCCTTACCGTTCTTAATACTTAATAAACTATTATGAATTAGCAAATATATACCAAATTTCCAAATGCTATCTATAAACGTTTCCAAATTAGAGACCAAAATATACATAGGTACACCTCTTCTTGGGTCATCTTCAAGAGGTTTATTTAAACTTTTTTTGCTTAAAATTATTTAAAACAATACATGGTTGAAGTATTGGCATTATTTTGTGGGACACTCTGACTTTTTATAACACAGACCATATAGAGAAAATATGACCAAATATCAGTATCGACTATTTAAGAAAAAAAAAACTGTATACATGGTAAACACATGTAAGTAATTCCATGTCATATATGGTATCCTCCTGCTGTTTAGGAACATTATATATCGGTCTAGTAGTTGCTCTTGGTAACCAACTGAGTGATTGATTTCTTGATGATTTTCTACACGGTATATTTCTCAGAGGAAATCTGAATTGATCAATGGATGTACATTATACGCTTCACCACCTATGTCAGTATAAATCATATCATACTTCAACCACAAGAAATCCGTCAAGTTATTTAAAAATAAAATAATACCATATTTATTTTTATTATTATTCTTTTTGATAATAAGGAAAATAATAAAAAAAAGTGAAATACGATCGCGCTAGCCATGATCGTTGTTGTTACTTTGATCTTTGTTAACAAAAATTATTACAAAAAAATGTAGACAAAAATTTAAAGTGTAGATAAAAATATACTTTATCTACTGTTGATGTTAAATTGTTACTTTTAACATCAGGTACAAAATAATAGTACATTAAAACACAAGTATCATAAGGCAATCTGTTAACGGACGAGTACGTCAACAGGCCTTATGATACATGTTTTTTATACTATTTTTTCTATTGAGGTAATTTTACAATTAGATTTTTAAAAAAAGGACTTATCAAAAATATGAGTTGGTGTTTTTTATCAGTTATGTTGGTAGCGTTTCCCGCTAAAAATTGAAATTTCACATTTTGACAGTTTGTGTATCTTGTGATTTTGTCTGATTGTTTACATTAAAACGTATCAAGCATTATACAATTATGAAAGAGGAAAACCAATAAGTACATACAATGAACTCCAAGATTATTAATGAACCATCCTGATTTGACATATCGGTGTTTCGTGTTGGTTATTATCATAAATAAAACTTGAATATGGGATTGAAGGACGTTACGTGGACCATCAAGCCTTTTTATTGAGAAAACATAAATAAAACTCTTTAAATAATGAAATACTTTAATGAACAATTTATTGCTCTAGACTTTTACTTTCCACAATTTTTACAACACTCACTGCTCAGTTGCACAGATAACGGCAACAGCTTTTCTTACAATTTTTCATACAAAACATATATGGCATATATTCGATAGTTCGCCACAACGTGGAACTGCAAATCATGGATTAAAACGTCAACTTTTCATATTTGTTTGTTAGTAGCCGCCACAAATTGAGTAGACAGTGTTAACATTTTAAAGTAACGTGCATCATACATTCCATAATCTGCCTGGAATAACAATACATTAGATTCAAAATTGCATTACCATAAATTTAAATTGTAATAAATAAAACTTACCGTTTTAATTATTTTGACAAAGTAAACCTGAGTGCATTGTTTCTTGTTTCATAATTTTTTAGTTGAAATTTTAACTTCACAGATTCTTATTCTTTCTTAACTAACACAGCTATAGCTATAAATTTCTTTTCTTTCTAGTCCTATCATCTAGGGAAAGGATAAAAATCCACAATTAGAAGTAATATTTCAACACAAACAATTTACCATTTTAAGGTTATTTGTCAGTTATGAAAGTATGACTACCACCTCTAGAACATGAAAGGCGCCAAAAACTATACGTTTATAGATTTTCTAAACGTCGTGTTTTCAGTGATAAACAGTGCTTTTATAGAAACATAAGATCACCGAAATAGAAAAATATTATTACTTAACATTCAAATGATTTCCTTTATGGCTAGGTAGATAGCATTTCAAATCTCTCACTTTATCGATTTAATTAAAAATATATCTCTTTTTATTTTGTTATGTTAAAGAATGTCTACAATCTACTAAGTTTAATTAGCGATAGTATCAGTATAAATAAACACCACCGTCTTCTCGCAGGCAAGACACGAAATAGGTCGGCGTGTGTTGTCAGACGAAGCACATACGTCACGCGTGCACACAACACAGGGACACCGGAGCCGCCCTAGTCAGGTTCCGGTCCGCCACGCAGCCAGCTGGTTCCTTATCCTGCCCTATGCAATGCGCCTCCGGAATTACGTTATTCGTTACTTGCCAGCTGTGCTCATTACCCTTGCAATGTAATCGTCAGGGAATGCGCCAATTTCATACATGGAATGTAATTGGGAAAAGAAATTAAAAATAAATGGGCGAGTTAACTCGTTTACCGACTCGACCAATTTTAAAAACCAGACCTACGTGTGTGAATTATTTTAATGTCAGAGGACTTAAGATATAAAAGGCGATGGAAAATAAGGCCGTAGCGCCAAAATGGCTTTTAAAGGAACTAATGTTAAAGGGATAATTTGACATTTACTAATTTCATTTATGCATTACGTGTGAAATATTAAGAGATATTATATACCTAAACGCAAATATTAGGAACATAATAGATAACACTTGTGTTTATACAGGCAAACAAATGTCAAATGTATAAATTATTCCGTCAACTATAGTTCCTCAAAGTACCACCAGATGTTATATTGCTTATTTCCTATCGCCTAATACATTAATGAATAATGAATACTCTCAATAAAACTTGATAATAGAGAAATATTCGGAGAGTAGATACTGTATAAAATTTGAACTCACGACTTATCTAGAATGTAAGTTACCAAACTGCTTTTGATGGATTTAATATACACTATGTTGGTATTTATAATATTATTATTTAAAATTATTTAATAAATAAATATCACTTTTTTAAGAATTTCGTAATACATAAATTTGTGCAATTTAAGAAGAGTACTAGGCTAGGAGTAACATTACGAAATAGAATCAGAAATGAAATGGTTAGAAAACAAGTACGTACATGTAAGTCTGTACTGGACTTACCGAGGAGAACGAAGATATAGACCGAGGAAGACCTAAAGACAACTGGGTAAGGTAATTTTGAAGATCTTGGAGAAGAAAAACACGACGATTCAAGACGCTATGACGATGGTAAAAGAAGAAGTAATGATCAAAATTTGTACACGATTAAAAAAAATTGAACACCCTAAAGATAGGGACACACATGACCGGGCCGAGAGACGAACGGGTATCGGCCGTCACCTGGCAAAGGAATTAAACCGTTAAAACAAATGTATTGGTTCATACATGAACGTGCCGTGCCCGAAAGACGTCACCGATCCGAGCAGTGGCGTAACAATGCAGCCATGGGCCAGTGTTTCCGAGTGAATCCGGGCCACTATATAGATAAGAAAATAGTTTTACTGATCCCATAATAGGGCACTATAAAAAAATATTTTTAAAAATAAAATTTAATTAAAAAACAAAAAATAAACATGAAACCAAGACAATATTGTACGTTTATGTCAACAGCTTTTACTGATTTCTTTATTTTTTTTTGCCAAAAGTTGATATTAGCGTTTTCGGCTTACGCGATGTCAGTTCGTACTCAGTGCACTGTGTGACGTAAATGCATGGAATCAGTTTCAACCCTAACTAACTATTCTAATGCAAGTTGAAAACGAGACCACAAATGAGTGCAAGTCTGAGAATCTGTTAGTTTTGGTACGTTTTCAAAATTATCTATGAATTTCAAGGAAGTACTCCTTTGTACCTGAAAAGTATCTTTGAACTGAAAACGATAATAATTTAATTTCAAATACTCACATGAGTTTACATTCTTACTTTTTTATTTGCATATTTATGTACAACATAAAGTTTTATTATTTGATTTAATAACTCTTCATCACTATCTGACATTGAAGAATTTTCTAATAATATCTGGCAATTGTCAATATGATTTTATTTTCAGAAGCCATATCATTTGCACTGATATTCGTGCACTTGTTCCTGTAGTCGGTGCACAAAAGTGCGCACTCACTGCGAACTGGGCCACTATTTTGTAACTAGAAAGCGATATCGAATACGAATTCAATATGGTGAGCGCGCCATCTTAATTTTCTATTCAGATTCACGCATTCTATCGAATTGTGTAAAATAATCTGTTGGTCTTGAAATTTTAACATTACCACGCAGTTTTATTTATAAATTTACCAATATATGCTCTCAAATTCTTCCGATGGTAGTTTAAAAGGATCATCGCGTCTTTAATCTTCTTCTCTTCATCCTTAAATTTTGAACAATATTTCTTTTCATAAATTCCTCACAATAAAAGGAAAGAAATAAACGAGCCATCCTGCTAAAAGTATTATTAATAATCTTAGTTCAAAGACGATGATTGAATGAAATTTCTAATAAATGTCACTGAAAATCCTATTCTACAATGGAATATGCTATTCGAGTGCTCCAGACCTCTCGAATTGCTATTCAGTGCAAAATGGCTACCTTTACAGTGGTGGAGGGTTCGTATTCCATCTGAATTGGTATTCGTTATCGCTTTCTAGTTACAAAATAGGCGCCCTGAGTGCAATTTCACAAGTCGAAAATGCTACCGAGAACTCAGTGCACGTTAATGCGCATTGAAATCAGAAGCTGAAAAGGCTATATGTTAGATACATCTAATGTTCTGGCAATTTCGTATTCTATTAAAATAATAGATGTCTGCACGGAAAAAAATTATAAATCTTTATTACTTCAATTATGGTGTATTATTGTTATATTATATTTTAACAAATTTGCTGTAACTATGTTAGGAATTCTAGATTTATTTTACGACGTTACATGTAATAATCACAAAAAATCTGTAGTAAATGTATTTATGTGTATAATACTAAAAGGTAATATAATTAACGTGTGAACAGCATATATTTTAACGAAATATTTGTGATAAAAAATACACCAAAACATGCAGCTTCACATTCCTTGAAAAAATGTAAGTTTCAATTAGACGGAATTTTGACCATAAATTAAAAAAAAAAACCATTGCCTGAAGTTTGCCTCAGTTGTTTAGAAACCATAGTCCGGCTCTGACCAACGTAATAAAAAAAAGATCAATCGAAAACGATTACCGCGCAAAATTTAAAAATTCTCGTTAATTTTTGATATTTAATTATTACTTGCTGAACTATTTTAAATTGTAGATTAGAAGAGTAGAGTATAAATAGCGATAATTTAATAATATGTAACCTCCAGAAATGCAATTTCCATTACCTTACCTGACATCCTGACAATAAACTTTGCAGAATGTAATCCTATTTATTAATTGAATTGAAACTCCTGCTATATAGATAGTGAATATCAGTGGTAGGTAGTTAAGGCCAGCCCGGTGCGGTGGTATTTGTGGACCTTGTTATCATGATTAGATCCAAGCCGAGATTTATGTTCCTCTTCCACAGTATATTGAATCTGGACTAATTGGTCAATTAATTAGAGTGAAATGATGAAATTTATATTCCGTACGCACTTTCTTGTTCATTTTCCACGCCAGTACATTACCGTATATTGTAAATGGACTGATTTTAATTAACATGCAAAATGTATATTAAATTGAAATTTGTCGCAAACGGTTTCATTAGCAATATATCAAATTTTACGATGACACTGCTTTTTTATAAAATGGAAATTTACTACATACGAGTAGAAGCGCTTGTTTTTATATGCAGACAGCAGACATTATAATGGAATTTGCACAAAATACATAATGTCATGTTTTTAAAAAAAAGTTTTTCAACCCATTTTTAGTCTACGTAAAAAAAACTTTAATATACTTCACAATGGTTAGAAGTTGGGAGACATGATTCCAGTTTAATAAAACAGAATTTTTTATATGAAAATGAATAAAATATTAAACAAATTATTCAAAAACTCTGAAATTTTATTTTGATAAAACTGTATTGGTGAAAATTCGACAGAAATACAGCCCCAGCTCTTCCATAAAGCAGGGGCATATACAAACTGACACACTTTTTTATTTATAATTATTTTTTAATTTTCTTGATATATTTGTAAACTAGGCTTAGGAGCGCACAAATCATGGTATTTGGCATGCTGGTACCCCTTCCGGTTTAACCGGAAGTGGCATAAACTTTAATATTCCAAATTCTCATTTGGAACCTATATCTTTTTATATATTTGGAATTTACATAAAATTACGAATTCAACGATATGCTTGAAGTGAATTTTTATTGATGAAACAAATTACAAAAACGTAAGAGAAAAAATTATGACTATTTTTTTTGTGCAACCGGACGCAAATAAGCATTTCGCAGCCGCAAGACAGGCCCTGAAATTAATTTCACGGCTGTTGTCATGATACACCTTTGCCGCGAAATTCTTTAGCGCCCTCGAGATTCTTCTGCCTCGGTCGCAAGCGGCCTCGGCGACAATTTTTCTCTCGGTACGCTAAAGAGTGATTTCGAGGCCTTGATATACAAATAACTATATTTGCGATTTATGGTCAATTTTAGTTATTTTGCTCTAGTAATTTTATGTATTGTTCCAAAATGTTGAAAATTTGTATATTTGTATATTTAGTGTAATCACAAAGATTGTATCTCCGCCCATTTCTGGGTTATTGGCATTTAGAGTCCAAGTTTGAACGCAATTACTTCAGGAACTAAAACAGATTATAGATAACTTGCGCGTCGAAATATATCTACATTTTTTAAAATTTTATGCAAAATTGGGTGTATATTAGGTTTGAGAAGCATAACTCAAAAATACATAACGAAACAGACTTGTGGGTATCAACAGTAGCGGTTTTCCGTATAGGCGCAGGAAGCGCGCGCTTGGGGCCTCTTAAAACGAGGGGGTCTCAAATTTCAGGTCTCAAAATAAAAAAATTATTTTATTATTTTCCCAATACTAATAATTAATAATTTAATAGTATGCTCTACTGACGAGATAAAGATAGAATATCCTTACTACTAAATTTGACGCTAATACGTTTCGTTCACAACTCATTCAAAATGCAGCCTAACCTACTTTCAACTTTTGTAATTCTCGCTCGATTTTGACGTCATCATTTTTGGAGTCTATTCTAAACGCTGTATTTATGAAAATTATAACTTCTTCCTTTGTAAATTTACAAAAAATACTTTAGTCTAAAGGTAACCTAACGCACAGAACTCAATTTGACGAAATTGTAATGTAAATATATAAGTTATCTCTGTTCGGGTGGTTGCATGCATTTGACGATAAAATGATTATTAGTTTTTTAGCCTGTATTTATGAAAAATGTGTCTCTCGCTTGCAAATTTTCAAAAATACTTGAATGTTAAATACATTCATTTTACATGAATTTAACTCTACCTTTTTTCAAAAAAATTATCAATATCAGTATAAATTTTGTTTTCCGTTTTAATTTTTGTTGAATTTAATATTTTTCATGGTTTTGAAACTGTAATATATATATATATATATATATATATATATATAACCTTCAAAATAAAATTCTTGAGGGGTTGATATTCTAGCCTAGGTTAAAATTCAAATAATGTTTTTGTTGTATTTTTTAGTAATAAACCCTGTTTTCAAATAAATCTTATATGTATTTGTATTATTATTTTTTATTAATAACTAGAGTGCGTGCTACAGTAAAAACGTACGCGTAGAATGCTGCCTATGATGGTATTGAAAATATTTAGGAAGGGAGGGGGGAGGGTTTAGGGGGGCCTCAAAATTGAATTGCGCTTGGAGCCTCTCAAGTGCTAAATCCGCCACTGGGTATCAATAATTTATGTTATGGAAGGGGGCCTCCACCTGTCAATGGAATATGTATCTTTAACAGGTTCCATTAAAGAAATAAAACACAAAAGTCGTGACATTTGTACATAAAAGCAACTCAACCAAACCACAAAAAAACGTTCTTTTGTTAAATGCGGTTTTCTGTAAGGAAAAGCGAAGAAAATAAATTCAAACGTTTGATAAAAGATTTGTATCTATTATATAAAATAAATATAGATAACTTCAATACCGTGAACCGGGTTGTAATCTAATATTATCTATATAATTAGCATGGCCGTTCAAAAAACTTATTCAATTAGGCGAATAATTCCAAGCGCTTGGTATTATTATTTATTTTATCGTATCCAGCACATACATATAGACAAGTAAATTAGGAATAACACAAAAGCGAAACTTAAAAAAACCACTGATGTTGATGTTCCTTCGTTCCTTGTTTGGAAGATTAGCTGGTGCTGGTAGTTGCAGAATTTATACTGGTTATAAAACCAGTACCCTGGACTGCGACGAGGACGCTTCTGCTCAGCCCATTTTGACAGCTGTCAATTTCTTTCCCAAATTTTCATCCAAAATTTTGTAAATATTTCAGGGATCACGACGCAAATTATATGTGTACCATACACGCAAAATTTAATAATAATTATATTCACTTCCAACATTAAAAATTGTTATATTAAACCAAAATTTGTAAGACACTGCTCAAAAGGAACAATGACAATTAAGCGCTTGGTGATTAATAACAAATGTCATCAAGAAATGAACTAATCTATTTTGGTCTAATTTAATATTTGCGTGTAAGCAAAGTTGAAGAAAAATAAGTATTTGGTGATTACAACCTGAGCAATTGTTAGGGCTTCAGACTCATATTTTTCAGAGGGCATTTCACGTGATGCATGTTCGAATCACGCTTGGGAGAGCCATGTAACGAGAAACTATATTGCATTCTGCTGTCTGGTCGTTGGACTCGTTTCTAAATGACGTGAAATCGTTACCAGTAGTCTAAAGATGTAATTTTTTTTTTTATAATCGGTAGATTTCTGTATGCGGGTGCGCTAATCAATGAGCCACCACAGTCCATGAAAATATGAATAAGATACTTCATAATTAAAAAATAATAATTAGAACCTTCATCATACCGGAGTGGGGATTTAGGGGGGTGCAAGTCCAAAAGGAGGGGTCATTAGGATAAAAAGTTTGGAAAACACTTTATTTATTTTTCTAAGTCTTAATTGTTCTTTTTTAAGTCGTAATTTTTTTAAATATCTGTGATAGGTTTTAAGCACTTGTCAAAAAGGCATAATATCTTTTGTGGTTAATAAATGTAAATATGAATGCACAATAAGCTGTTTATTAAATTATGATTAATAAAAAAAATCTACATATATTATAGTCCAAGTTTTGAATGTCACTACTGTAACACGAGGAGGGTTCGGAAGAAGATGATGATGCTAATACTGCTTACGAGTACTTGCTTTCCCAACGATGACATTCTAACTGGTGGACGCTTGGATGATAGGCATCCACGACTTAGTGAAAAGTAAAAACACAGACACTTACACTTTTCCACATTTATCCACTCACATGTTGACTGATGAGGGATGAACACTTACATTCTGGACTATTAATATTATTATTAGTATTATTATTAATACATAACACTACACATAATTAAACATAACTAATGAACTAAAAACTAAAGACGTCGGTGCACCTTTAGGCCAAATACTCGCGTTCGCGGAACACGATCCAAAACTTATGTTTACATAAGAGACTAACGTCTTCTCGACGTGACAAACTAAACTCGATTATCTAATAACTAGAAATCTCATCTCTTCTCTTCTCTTTCGTGAGAGGTTAGGGATGAACGGTAAAGGGTATCAAAATGAAGGGCATCAAAACGTATGGCATCCTAAGTCATGCACGTATGCATAATAATTTCAAGACTTATCAACACATATCTGTCAAAGATCGGTGACATTCAGACTAAACAAAAATCCTCGACAGGAAAAATAATAATTATTTCTAAACAGAATTTTGACTAGCAAGGATAACAAGATGAAATATTATTCCTGAACTATAATTTAGAAAAGTTTATAAAAGGCTATTTATTTGTTATGGCTCTTACCCTCGTCTTATCACACTGCCAGCGTATGCCCTATGTTATAAAACATAATGGTCCGTATTCCGAGCGCACTTTTATATAAAAGATAAGAATATAATGTAAAAGCGCGCTCCATAAAAGCGCTTTTATTATAAAAGTACGTTCGGAATACGGGCCAATATTTTTCTTTTCTATTTCACGCAAATGCACGGAGTATTTATCTGGCGTGGCATCATAAATTCAAACAAATATTTATTTGGTTTACTTTTTTTGATTCGTTATTTTTACAACCATTTACTTAAAAATTGATTTCCGAAATATTTATTTGGTTTACTTTTTTTGATTCGTTATTTTTACAACCATTTACTTAAAAATTGATTTCCGATTTCAAAAAAGCAGTAAGCTTGATTGTAGTAAGAATTTGGAATAGAGTATGACGTAGATGTTACGGCGAGGTTAATGGCATTAAAAACCCGAATATTTTAAAAACTACCTAATATATAATTTCTACGGTCTCGTGGCCGCGTGCCTGAGTGTCAGGTCGCGAATCTGGGGAACCGGGTTCGATCCCGACCGACGCCAAATATTTCCAATTTTAAATGGCACAAAATTGACCCCTGTGGACACTCTCCACGCCAGCAATGAGTGCCCGTGAGGTGACGCCTGGTAAACGCCCGCACGGTGCAAATATTTCATCATTACCGAATTCTGTGTACAAAGCAGATTGGCACACCCAGCAATGGGTAATAAGCCGTGATGATATATTTATTTATTTATTTATAATTTCTTGAAACTTTCTATCATACAATTTTTAGGTTTAATTTTAATATAAACGATCCTTATTATAATTATCTGATTTGTTACTGTGGTGGAGGACCGTATTGATAGAATATTAATTAGCCCTTATTTTCAATGTTACGCAATATTTGCAATATATCTTTTCATAGTGTCCTTTTCACATGTCTCAACAAGTTCGCTGTGAAATATTTTTTAATCCCACATTCCGCATCAGGTTCTCATTCTACGAAAAAATCTACCCCACGCAAGTTCTAAGAAGGAAAAGCATGTGTGACTCACCCCGAGAAAGATATTTCTGCTAGAGTCGAAGCCAGCGGCATAGATGCGGGCCACCTTGGGGTTGTTGCGCTCGGCGATGATGCGGCACGCGAACCTGGAGATCGTGCTCTGAAGAACCTTGTTCTCGCCGCTCTTGTCGCCGGGGATGGTGTCCATCACGACGAAATCGATCGGCGATTCCGACGACCTCCCAATCTAGAATAAAAAGTTATTTTAGAAAAATGTTCGCAAAAACTTACAGATCTGTAAATCTATAAAAAACAACTTTCCAATGATATACTGGCTGGTGACCAGCGACTGGCACAGCCGAACATAAGATTTTAACTTGTAAAATCATACTTTCGAGATTTCTTGCTTCCCTTTTAGGTAAAAAAATTTGAAATAAAACTTGTAGAGCATAAAATTCTGCATCAGAGTCATTACGCAAAATTAATTTTGCATTGTTTGTAAAGGCAGAAATTAGATATGAAAATGTCTAAAATAACATCAAAAATAGCGATAGCCATGGAATTTTCAAACAGTAAACATACAACAATTATTAAATTCATAGTGTGAAAACAATAGTTGCGGAAAACCAAAATCTAGTAATACGAGTATTTTATATTAATTAATGGCAAAATATAAAAATCTGATGAGGCCAGCACATAACCTCTCGCCAGATATTTTACCTGGTTGTACGCATAAAATAAAAAATATTTTTAAATACAAATGCATAGGTATATTAATGTCTCACTACAAAATAATTTTCACATATATTTGCAAAATCTATGGGATATTTTAATATAAATTATGTACAATACATACATTTTCTTTATATATCCTGAAATTTTATTTTTCTACTTTCCTTTTCTTTTTCTTTATATATTCGTCATTTTTTCACAAATTCCTTTTATATTCTTTTTTACGAATATTCTTTTGCGTTGTTGACTTTTTTTTATTTTCATGATGATTGACATTTACGTGTCAATTACAAACATTTAAATTTCTTGCCTTGAAGTAGTTTGATCTGAGATTTTTTTACATCAAATTATTTTATATACATTTCTTTATCTCTAAATCTATAGAAGATACATATAATAATGAATTTATATTTATCGAATAAAGAATTTAACGTTCTTTAATATAAGTATTTACATAAATTTTCGATAAATAATATTTAGATGATTTTTTTCTTATAACTACTACTTCCGGTTGTCCAATTGTTACCAAAACTTAATCAACTCTTCCCATTATTGTTAGGTTGAGGAGTCCGTAGTTAAAAATGTCTTAAGTCTTATAGTATTTGAAAAATCGTGAATCCAACATACACACTCACACACGCATCATCGTAAAAATGTTATAATCGGATTCTAGGGACCTTAAAACGAGCTTATTCACTAAAATCTGGATATGCGATTTTTAGCATGAATTCAATACTTCTCTTAGCGAGAGGTAAAAATGAAAAATTTATATTTAGTGTCCCAAGAATTTTTTCGGATAAACAATACATTGCTAAAATGGCCTGTTATTGGGGCAACTTAAGTCATTTAATCGACTTCGCATCTTTTGTAGTTCTCGCTATCTCCACTCGGTTAAAAATTTTCTCAATGCTATCAGTGTGCTATTTACATATTGTAATGTTCAGTGCCCGCCCTCGCCGCCACTGTTACCGCCTCTGTCCCCGTCGGTGTCGCCGCCGCTGTCGCAGGGACGAGCGAGCGTCTATTGTTAGCGATGACGCAACCGACTGGCCGGCGCCTGCTTAATTACGCGGTTGATGTAACCTATTGTGTTGTATCGAGAAGTATTCTCGTTAGTTCTCGAATTTTCGGCTACGGTATATAAGCACCGTTGGCAAAGGTACTAGTCAGTCTGATATAAATAAGCGTTGCGTGTTGAACAGTTGGTGATATAAACAGAGAGTAGACAAGTGGTGAATATAAATAAATACAGTTGTATAAATAAATAAGTGATCTATATATTGTTTAAATAAATAATCTTAGTGTTTAAGTGTCTTATAATATTCTTAGTCTTAATTAGTGTTTAATATTTGTTTAATCGTAGTGTTCGTTATATTTATCATCTTTAATTATATTTAATATCTATTTATCGTTATAATAAACTTTTATTTTTTAATTAATAATACTTGTTTAATATTTACACTTCACCCAAATAAATAAAAACGTTACAATTGGTGTCAGGTGTGGGGTCAATAAATTGTGAAGTGTTAAATAAAAATAAATAAAATGGCGACTAAACAATTAAAATTAAATGAATTAAAAGTAAGTGATCTCAAGAGAGAACTGGAAGAGCGGGATTTGGAAACAGCAGGAAAGAAGTCAGTGCTTCAAGAAAGATTACGGCAAGCATTAATCGATGCTGGTGAAAATACTGAAGAATACTTATTCGACCCATCCGATATTCATAAACTTATAGAAGAGAGTTCTAGAAAATCAGAAGAAACTTCTAGAACACTAAAACAGGAAATAGCCGAAAATTCTAGAACATTAAAAGATGAATTGACAGAAAATTCTAGAATATTAAAAGATGAATTGACGGAAAACTCTAGAACATTGGAACAAAAATTAATGGAAAGTTCTAGAAAAGCGGAAGAAAATTCTAGAACACTAGAACAAAAACTAGAAGAAAATTCCAGAACATTAAAAGAAGAATTAATGGAACATTCTAGAATTTTAGAACAAAAATTGGAAGAAAATTCTAGCAGTTTAGAACACAAATTAGAGGAAAATTCTAGAAAAACTGAGGAAGACTTGAAAAATTTAGAAGATAAATATGACAAGCAGATGGAAGAATTACGAGAAAAGGTCACTAGAATTACATTGTCACCAATGCCAAATTCCGATGTAGTGAAGGCAGGTTTACAAGAAGAAAGTAAAGTAGTAAAACCTGATACTAGTACAAAAATGCATATCAAAACGCCGGAATTTGATGGAAAATCTTCGTGGCCGAACTATTTAAAACAATTTGAAGCGGCTGCGAAAGCACATAACTGGACGTCTACAGAGAAGGCTACAGCGTTGACTGTCTCGTTGCGTGGGGAAGCCATCGACATCCTACAGACGCTGAAGGAAGAAGAACAAGAGGACTACGACCAACTAGTCAAGCGGTTGGACATGCGGTACGGCAATGCGCACCTGGAGCAGGTATACCAGACACAACTGAGGAATCGTTATCAGAGTTCAAAAGAAAGCCTACAAGAATTTGAAGTCGACGTAGCTCGTTTGGTTCGTCTCGCACATCCTGCAGCTCCTGACAGCGTTTTGGAATGCCTGGCCGTTCAAGCATTCATCTACGGAGTTCGAGACAGCGAAACACAGCAAGCACTGCGATTGGCCCGCCCAAAAACATTAATTGACGCACTCTCATATGCACTAGAACATGAAGCTGCTAAACAAGCTTCACGTAACCAATCTCGAGTGCGAAATATTGATGCCGAGAGAAAAGAGGACGCGGAAGACCTAGAAGAGAAAATGCGACGAATTGTAAATGAAGTGTTTACCGGAAGAAAGAAACTCATCTGTTGGTATTGCGGTAAACAGGGTCATCCGCAGAGACTTTGCAGAAAAATGCAAAGAGAGACAGAATCGATAAAAGAAGAAAAGGAGTCGGAAAACTAAATCGGGTTGATGCGAAGGGGCAATCGTCGACCCGTAATCTAGTAGCCTCACAATTCATCAGTTATGTCGCATCCCTTCATCATCAAGCCAGCAGTATCTACGTGAATGGCTCTGTTGATAGAAGACCACTAAAAATGTTACTGGATACGGGTGCGACGAAGACTATAATTAGACCCGACTTAGTAAAGAACACAGGCAAGGCGCATCTTCAACCAACCAAGTGGCGATTACGTACAGCAACGGGAGAACAAGCTACCACATTAGGAGAAATAGATATGACCATCACTATTGGAAACACATCCTTTAAACATCGTGCGTTGGTAGCTGACGTTGAAGATGAATTAATACTCGGCATGGACGTAATGAAAAAGCACGGTTTTAAACTTGACCTGAAGAATGGTGTAATGATGGTCAATGAAGAAGAACTTGTTTTAAACCCACGAGAAGACAAAGCTGTGCGCGTACTAATGGCCGAAGATGTTACCCTTCCAGAACGAAGTGAATCTATTGTGCAAGCACAATTAGATGGTAGTTTCTGTGAGGGGAATATTGTTATGCTTGAGCCGAAAAATGATGATGTGAAGACTGGTACTGGAGTTGTTGTAGGAAAATCACTGATCAAAGCCAGTCATTTAATACCAGTTCGAATAATGAACGTAAATTTTTATCCTGTTGTTCTTAAGAGAGGAACAATTGTAGGAGAATGTTTGGAAGTTTCCTCGATTATTCGAACTGTGAAAGCCAAGGGAAACATATCTCAGGAAGTTCCGGACACGTTAATTAATGAATTATCAACATCCTTCCAAGAACTGACCGCCGACCAGATAACCAAGGCGAAGAAATTAATTGGAAGATTTCAAGATGTGTTCCAATTCGACAAGACCAATGGGAGAACTAATGTGGTTCACCATAAGATAGACACCGGCGACGCAAGACCCATCCGCCAACCAGCAAGAAGACTACCACTGGCGAAGCGTGAGGAAGCAGAAAGAATTATTGAAGACATGACAAAGGAAGGTGTGATCGAACCTTCAAGCAGTCCGTGGGCTTCACCAGTGGTGTTAGTAAAGAAGAAGGATGGCTCTACACGATTTTGCGTCGATTACCGTCAACTTAACAACGTCACCAAGAAGGATAGCTACCCGCTACCTCGAATAGACGATACACTAGACACTTTGGCTGGCTCGAAGATTTTCTCCACTCTGGATCTAAAGAGCGGATACTGGCAAGTCGATTTGGATCCAAAAGATAAGGAAAAGACAGCCTTCACAATTGGTACCGGACTGTGGCAATTTACTGTAATGCCATTTGGGCTCTGCAATGCCCCTGCAACGTTTGAACGACTCATGGAAACAGTATTGGCTGGGCTATCATGGAAAACTTGTTTAGTCTATCTCGACGACATTATTGTGGTAGGTAAGACATTCGAGGACCACATGAAGAATTTGGAAGAGGTTTTGCAGAGATTGCGGAAGGCTAACCTAAAGCTCAGCCCCAAGAAGTGTCACCTGTTCCAAAAGGAAGTTCATTACCTTGGACACGTGGTTTCAGATAAGGGTATTGCAGTTGACCCGGAAAAGATAAAGGCTGTGAGAGATTGGCCAGTGCCTAGAGACAAACACGAACTTAGAAGTTTTCTTGGTTTGTGTACATATTATCGGCGATATGTACCTGGATTTGCCAACATAGCCAAGCCACTGACAAGGCTTACTGAAGAAGGTCGAAGATTTATCTGGGAAATGGACTGCAAAGTTGCGTTTAAAGAACTGAAACATGCTTTGACAAGCGCACCTGTCCTGAGTTATCCGTTGCCTGAAGGAGAATTCATACTAGACACAGATGCAAGCAACGTGGGAATTGGTGGCGTTCTTTCCCAGATACAAGACGGACATGAGAAGGTTATTGCCTATTTTAGTAAGACTTTGTCAAAACCAGAGAGGAATTATTGTGTTACTAGAAAAGAACTCTTGGCAGTCGTGAAATCCGTGGAGCATTTCTACAAATATTTGTACGGAAGGAAATTTTTGATTAGAACTGACCATGCTGCATTAAAATGGTTGCTACAATTCAAGAATCCTGAAGGTCAGGTGGCTAGATGGATTGAAAGACTACAGGAATACGATTTCAAAATCGAGCATAGAACAGGTACCAGCCATCGCAATGCCGACGCATTGTCCAGAAGGCCGTGCCAAGATGATTGCAAGCATTGTAGTCGACTAGAAGATAAATTTTCTATCGTCGCCAGAACAACAGTAGTCGACGATAATTGGCAGCCCGATGGACTACGCGGAGATCAAGAAAAAGACCCAACTTTGAAAATTATACTCGAATGGAAAGCAGAGGAGAGCAAACCAGTATGGGAAGATGTTGCACCACACTCACCAAGTGTAAAATCGTACTGGGCGCAATGGGACTCCATGGTGATTGAGGATGGCATGTTAAAGCGTGTGGTAGAAAATGCTGATGGAACTGAGAAGAGAACTCAGTTAGTTATTCCTAAGAGTAGAGTACCAGACGTGTTGAAAGAGATCCACGACGGATCTGGAGGCCATTTCGGAGTCATAAAAACGCTAGAAAGATTGCGCCAGCGGTTTTACTGGGTTAACTTCACGGAAGATGTTAAAGATTGGTGCAAGAAATGTGTGGTTTGCGCTGGAAGTAACGGTCCGCATAAACGACGAAAAGCTCCAATGCGTCAATACAACGTTGGCAGCCCATTTGAGCGTATTGCGATTGATGTGGCTGGACCATTCCCAGAAAGTGACGAAGGAAATAAATACATCGTGGTTGTTATGGACTACTTCACCAAGTGGGTTGAAGCATATCCATTACCCAACCAGGAAGCCACCACGGTCGCTGAAACTTTAGTTAAGGAATGTATATGCCGATTCGGAGTACCGCGTGAACTACATTCCGACCAGGGAAGAAATTTTGAGTCCGCCGTTTTCCAAAATGTCTGTAAGATATTAGGAATTAATAAAACTAGAACAACTGCATTACATCCGCAGTCTGATGGCATGGTTGAACGAATGAACAGAACGATCAACCGATATTTGTCGAAGGTAGTCTCCAACCACCAAAGAGACTGGGACCGACACCTCCATCTGTTCCTGTTGGCTTATCGTTCATCCGTGCATGAAACAACAGGGCAAACTCCTGCGAACATCTTATTCGGGCGCGAGTTGCGCTTACCATGTGACTTGGTGTTCGGCAGTAAACCTGGAGAAGATCTGGCCGGGGAGGATTACGTTACGGACTTACGGAGAAGAATGGATGACATTCATGAACAAGTCCGTACAAACATTCAAGCTGCCAGCGACCGAATGAAGGACCGGTATGACATCAAGGCCGAAAAGGGTGGATATCAACCTGGGGATTTAGTGTGGCTCTACAACCCACAAAGACGTCGTGGGTTATCACCAAAGCTGCAAAATAATTGGGAAGGCCCCTATGAGGTAGTCAAAAGGATAAACGACGTGGTATACAGAATTAAGAAACAACTTAGCGGGAAGCCGAGAGTAGTACACTTTAATCGGTTAGCCCCTTTCGCCGGAGACAACCACGAAATCCATAACAGAGCAACGGTTCGTCGGATCATAACACAAGAACCAACTTTTGAAGACTTCATGGAGAACTATTCCTTTGGCCGCAAGGCGCGGTTCGGCGTGACTAAAGAAGAACACCGAGATCTATTCACCGTGTCTTCAGATTATTCCCTCGGTCACTGCGTATCAGAAGACTTAGAGATGTCCCGTGGCATAGCTTCAGCCTTTAAGGCGAAATTTGGGCGACAACAAGAAGTGGCCAACCAACGCCCAACTGTTGGGAAAACGCTGCGCCTGAGGGATAACAATGCAGACCATCAGCGGTACATCTATTACATGGTTACAAAACCACGCTCGTACC
The DNA here is from genome assembly GCA_963082715.1 of Harpalus rubripes. NCBI lineage: Eukaryota > Metazoa > Arthropoda > Insecta > Coleoptera > Carabidae > Harpalus > Harpalus rubripes. The sequence continues at coordinate 12,972,405 of OY720456.1, read as the reverse complement.
AGAAGCCGTCGTATCGTGACCTGTGGAACTCGTTGTGCGATTTGAGGAATCATCTGCTTAAGAATGACATTTTTAAGCTAGCCGTACCGAAGTTAGGCTGTGGTCTAGATGGTTTAGATTGGAGGATTGTTAGGAACATGATAGAAATCCTCTTCCGTTTTACCGGTGTTGAAATTCTCGTTTGCAGCTTTAACCCTAACGGACATAAAGAAGAAGTCGAGCGGACCATCGACTGTCATTTCTTCAAAACTTCGAAATGCACCAAGGGTAATGCATGCAGATTTCGTCATCATGAACTGTTCCGGGACGAAACAGTCTTAAGGAGGGGGCAGTGTAATGTTCAGTGCCCGCCCTCGCCGCCACTGTTACCGCCTCTGTCCCCGTCGGTGTCGCCGCCGCTGTCGCAGGGACGAGCGAGCGTCTATTGTTAGCGATGACGCAACCGACTGGCCGGCGCCTGCTTAATTACGCGGTTGATGTAACCTATTGTGTTGTATCGAGAAGTATTCTCGTTAGTTCTCGAATTTTCGGCTACGGTATATAAGCACCGTTGGCAAAGGTACTAGTCAGTCTGATATAAATAAGCGTTGCGTGTTGAACAGTTGGTGATATAAACAGAGAGTAGACAAGTGGTGAATATAAATAAATACAGTTGTATAAATAAATAAGTGATCTATATATTGTTTAAATAAATAATCTTAGTGTTTAAGTGTCTTATAATATTCTTAGTCTTAATTAGTGTTTAATATTTGTTTAATCGTAGTGTTCGTTATATTTATCATCTTTAATTATATTTAATATCTATTTATCGTTATAATAAACTTTTATTTTTTAATTAATAATACTTGTTTAATATTTACACTTCACCCAAATAAATAAAAACGTTACAATATCATCTGATAATCCTTTAGAAAAGTACAAAAGAAATTCCTACTGAATATTGAATAGAAAAATTCTTTCTCGGTATTACTTTTGCTCCAATTATTCCTGACAAATGATTCGTTCTGATCTTATGAATGAACATTTTTCACTGTCTAGATTTCAAGAAAAAGTTCTTAAAATATTTAATCTTCTCTAACAGGTACAGACGAGTCAGTGCAAGCATACTATCGTGGAGATAAGTCGAGTGGCATTTCCGGATTCTTCAAGATATCTACATATCAAATTTCTATGGTTCAAAGTTTAACGATGTAATTAAAATTACAAAATGATGTGGTTAAATATTTATAAGGTCTTCTAAACTGACACAACTGCGTTAGAATACAACCACAATATAATTATCTAGGGTAGGAGGAGCATTTAATGTTGTAAAATTATACTCAGACCACAGTCAATTTATGCTAAATATTTCCACTTTAGCGGTTTTACACCACTTTTCCCTTTGAAAGTTCTATGTTTGAATAATGAAATAAAACCATTTCTTCTGAAAAAACTAAATAATTTAAAAAATATATTCTAAAAAATTGTTTTAACTCTTGCTAAGTTTACTGTACTTCATTTCACGTAAGAAAATAGTATATATGGCGCTTGAGAGCCAACTGTTTTTATAAGCATTAAATAAATAATGTAAATTCGCGAAACAAAATTTTGTCAATAATATAGCTATTTGTGTATTAAGAGCGCAAAATGGGACATTGTCGATTGAGAGGTTGTTGCCGCGCGACGCAGGAGCGAGGCATTCTCTCGAAATCGATAATGTCCATTTGTGCTCGAAACACACACAAGATTTTTTCTACAGTCGCCACAATGGGGTCCTCCACCATAACAAAAATTTATTTTTTATTTATTTTTACTTATCGGTATTTTCCATTCGTCTTGAGCTATTGCTTCAATCTAATCTAAGCATTTTATACTTTCGTTTTTGTAAATGAATGCCCTATTTTATTTTCACAGCAGTGCGGCATTTTGTTTGGTTATGTAATATACCGACAGAGCAGTTATCTGTCAAGACTGACTTGTTAAGTGGGTAATGTGTAACTACAATGTCATTAATTCCTGACTAAACGTTTCCATTAAGAATGTAGCCAAGTAACATTTCTCAACATTGTATAGTTAGAAATTTGAGGAGCGAGCGTTTTTCTACTTTGTCGCTCTAGAGCAGCAAAGTGACATTTTGCGTTGACAAAAGAGAGCGCAAAAGGCTACTTTGTATATAGACTGTAGAAAAATAGCTATTTGTGTATTAAGAGCGCAAAATGGGACATTGTCGATTGAGAGGTTGTTGCCGAGCGACGCAGGAGCGAGGCATTCTCTCGAAATCGACAATGTCCATTTGCGATCGAAACACACACAAGATTTTTTCTACAGTCACCACATTGGGGTCCTCCACCATAACAAAAATTTATTTTTTATTTATTTTTACTTATCGGTATTTTCCATTCTTCTTGAGCTATTGCTTGAATCTAATCTAAGCATTATATACTTTCGTTTTTGTAAATGAATGCCCTATTTTATTTTCACAGCAGTGCGGCATTTTGTTTGGTTATGTAAGTGGGTAATATGTAACTACAGTGTCATTAATTCCTGACTAAACGTTTCAATTAAGAATGTAACCAAGTAACATTTCTCAACATTGTATAGTTAGAAATTTGAGGAGCGAGCGTTTTTTCTACTTTGTCGCTCTAGAGCGGCAAAGTGACATTTTGCGTTAACAAAAGAGAGCGCAAATGGCTACTTTGTATATAGACTGTAGAAAAATATATTTATCTGTAAAAATGTATAAGACCTAAATATAAAAAATTACAACAAAACATGGTTAAAGATCCCTTAATCCTGCATTTTATTTGATCACTGATCACTGGCAACTGACAGATGATATTTTTTTCGTTATTGTGAACTAGGTTTGCATTCTGATCAATCGAAGGGCAGAATTTATATCCCTTTCTAAACCAACGCTATTTTCTTAGGTGAAATAAAGTATAATCTGTTTTGTAGAATTTCGCTGACAACTATTGATGATATTTTTTTCGTTATTGTGTACTAGGTTTGCATTCTGACCAATCGAAGGGCAGAATTTATATCCCTTTCTAAACCAACGATATTTCCTTACGTAAAATGAAGTATATTTTTGTTTCAGAATTTCGCTAATGACAACGAAGGATATTTAAAAAATAACTCAGTTCGGATGAAATCGAACATCGTGGAATGAATTGAATTATCAGAATCATAAATAATTTCATAATCAACTCTATTTGAAATAAATTGTGAAAAATTGTCAGCCATCGGGATTTCGAACCAGAGACACCTACCTTGCCGGGATAGTGCTCTACCAACTAAGCTATTGACTGCTCTCTTCTCGATGGCTGAACAATCTTTCACTTTTAAAGTCGTGTAACTGCTGAGGATATTATTAATCGTCACATGATTAGATGTGGGGTTGCCAAGTTACCACTGCGTTTAAACATCTAGTGAACGAATTAAAATTTACTCAAGGCCCTACTAGACCAAATTCTAATATTAACAATTAAGTTAATATTATTGTTAATATTTACTCTATTTAATGTATGAATTGAATGCTTTTTCTTTCTTGCGTAAGAAATATAAAATAAATAAATTAAATACATCATCACGGCTTATTACTCATTTCTGGGTGTGCCAATCTGCTTCTACAGTTACAGATTTATTTACTGACGACATATCTGTACTGCAGACGGGGTTTAATAGGCGTCGCCTCACGGACTCTCAAAGAAAGCTGTTGTAGAAAGAGCACCACAGGGGTAATTTTTGTTGTTTGACTAGAATGAACTTAGATAGTTTCATATAAAATCAAGCACTCGACAAATAGGAACTAATATAAAATTATAAATATGTGATTTAAAATAAAATTCAGTTATAGTTCTATTAGCAAATATATAAATATTAAATGCTAATAGTTTCATTAACATTAATTTTAACTTATGCAACTAAATATTGCACACTAAATACACAAATACATGTTATTTTTAATTCTCAATGTCATTGGAAAATTTAAGATATATGTAAAAAAATCTGATGTGGTCTCACAAATTTCACTATTATTAGCTTTTTTTACTTCTTGACTGGAAAGGTAATTAGGTGTAAACAAAATTTTGGATATCGGTCAAAAGGTATATTTATTTTTTGGTCTCTGCCGGTTTGTTCCTTCCTCAAAAATAAACTTTTGACTCATATTCGGAAATTTTAACATAGCTATTCTATGTAAGAAATGTTTTAGAAACACATTAAAATTGAAATTATTTTTTAGCGAATTACACAACTAAATTAATTTTGGTAAAAAAAATAACATTGGTTATTCTTGTTTTAAGCCATAAATATATTTATTTAATACTGGGAAAACTTGGAGAAAAACAGTCTGATGAAAACGTTTGAAAATTGCTTTATTACATAGCCGACGTTTCAGCACTAACAGGCTTATTCTGTAAAAATATCGTTATATAACAACTATCGTTATTTATAAATGTAACGATGTGATCCTGAACGACATTTTGTAAAAATCGTATTCACTAACTAAGATTGTTATAAACGTCGTTATACCGTTTGTCATAACGACTTTAGCCATTTTTTTTAGAAAAGATAGTAATTATTATTGTAAATTAAACTGTCATTGTAATGTCATTTTGCAAAAAAATATTGACATTATTATTTTAATTATTATTTCTTTATTGAGTAAAGAATATGTGTAAAAAAGGTTATCAAATGGATTATTATTATCCCATAAAAGACTTTCACGACTACAAACATTTCTTCTAAAAATTAAATATGGTTGTTAATTATATATTTGGTGTATGTATAAATGTTTTGTTACCTATTTTCCATTTCTTCCTGCACAAATATAAATAATAAATTAATTAACCTTTCCATTTGGTAACATTTGACGTTTACGGATTGAATAACGACAAGTGAATCCTTATCGTTCATGAACTACTTAAAATAACGACAATACGATTTCAATATAACGACATTGGTTTTACAGAATACGCTTTTTGATAATTATCGTTATTTAACAACTTTTTCATCATAACGATACGTTATGGTACAACGACATTCTTACAGAATAAGCCAGTAAATATGACTTCTTCAGGGAAACTTACTGAGTTGATTTTTTTTTATTTTATTTTTTAATTCAACATTTTCTAAATTAGTTTAACCCAGTCAAGGAATACATATTTAAACTTCTATCCTAGGAGAGATTAGTTACAGAAGTATTGAACAACTTTTACAAACACATGACACACCCACAGCTAAATTTATTTAAGTGTACATCATTTATTTATATATCTGTAAACATATTGTCATGTATAATGTAAAACATTACCAGAATAAAATTTTAAGAATGATTTTAATACTTAATTAACTAAAACATTTTTCTATCCTATAATTATAATTCATATTATATTTATTTTCGCTGACTTGAGATAATAATTATGCATACATTCAACTATTCTTAAACGTCTTGACAAAAAGTGCTGCGCGATGCATCTTAAATATTCTGAAAGACTGGCACTATCACAAAACATCTATACCGTTACCGTTATAACGTATATGTTAAACTGCATTCAGCATAATATTAAAATTCAATTCATCTCTTCAAATATTGTTAATTACTTAGCTGATGGTAATCAGTTAATTGTTATAAATTGATTAATTGAGAAACAATGGCTCGCTCCTCTATTTATCATTTTCATCAGCTATTCACCAAGACGTAATTGTGTCTACAGAAATGTTTTAGAGTCAATGAAACATTAGTCAGTTTTACGTGATTTCCAGCACGTTCGGATAATGACCTTCCATAACCTTCCATGCTACCCTCGTGGTTTTTGTTTTCTAACAAACGAAGAGCGTCTATACTCTCTCTAGAATATTTTAGATACTGCAGTAGACAAGATAATTAGACTTCAAAATCATTCCTCTTTTCTTTACACATTTTGCGATTGAGAAGTGTACTCATTTCTGAAGTTATCAAATTAATTAACTTATCAAAGATTTATTTATTTACAGGGCAGGATACAAAGTAAAGGAAATAATGGCCCGAACAGATTTTCTTGCAAATTTAATTACACATATGGATATTTAACACATTCATACAGATATTAAATGCCTTTTTTATATTTTCAATGGATTTAAAAATATAAAATTTTAACCTCGTATTTATTAATTAATTTTTTTATGATAAGAAAAGCATTTAATTTTAATGAAAATACACACTATGTTTGCTGGAATAGACTAGATTAAGATCTTGATTTTTTTCAAGAGCCATCTTCACTACCCACGAACCTTATTACGTCAGATGTAAACGGTAACGTATTTCTATTATCTCTTCATATGCCGTTGAAACGCTGACGTCATAACTTTCATGTCAAAATTTTACCTAATAATGAAAAAGGGAATTTCAATTTAAAAAATCTGGTGTGGCCAACACAATACCTCTCGTCATTTACAGCTCGAGTCACAAAAAAGATTAAGTTTTTTGGATGATCAAATTTTACTCTAATTTTGACAGTATTTCTTAAAACTACTTTTTTTTAAAACCCTCAACAGGATTAAATCCCAATTACAGAGTGGGTTCACATTCACACACATCCATGCCTTAGTGGGATTCGAACCCAGAGCCCCGAGGGCACTCATGACATGAGGCTTTGCTCTAACCATTGAGCCACCGGAACTATAATAAAATGAAGATTAATTTTTAAATACCGGGATAGAATAGAATTCACTAATCCAAAAATGAGGATTAGCTTAGGGGAGAGTGGGGCAAGAGTGTACGCGAGGCAAGAGTAAACAATTAAAATATCTCGCTAATTTATACAGTTCGGCTTACCAACCCTAGCGGTAAAACATGGTACTGTACTGTCATTTATACGTGAAATAGAAGAACATTGTCAAGTTTATGAAAACAAAATTACAGGTAAGTTTGTATATTGCATCATTTTGATACAAGATTAAAGTCAAAGTATTATTATATTGCACGTGAAATAAAAAAGAACCAATAAAATAGTGAATATTGCATTAAAGTGTGTACCATCCTCTACAAAGTTTGCCGACAGAAAGTTTAAACAGTGGCGTAGAACACGGGATAAAAACAATTTTTGTGATAATATTAAACGGGGCAAGAGTAAACATAGTGTTTACTCTTGCTCTGAAATTATAACAATTTCCCCATATGAACAAGAATTGGAGCAAATTTTAAAAGGAAAACGATTAAAGGAAGCAAAAAAGATTAAAAGGAATCTATCGCAGGCATCTACTTCTGGATTACAGAAATAGTCAAGCAAAACAATAGTAATAACACGACAACTGTTAATGAAGACGACTGTATTTGTATTTGTTGTAAAGAAAAATACAGTACATCTGTTGAATACCGAATTATTTGCGGAAAATGTCATCAGTGGGTACACGAAGGATACATTAACGTTAAACTAAATGCCGACAAATATATATGTCATTTTTGTCGTGCTTAGGCAACATTTTTTCAGACGTTCACTTTTGCCTCGCCATGCGTGGCAAGAGTGAACACTTATTTTTTTAAATAAAAAACATACAGTTTATTTACTATAATAGAAAAGAATTATTTAAATTTTTTTATATGTAAGCAAATGTATGAACTATATTTAGAGTTCAATAAAACTGCTGAAATATTTCATATATGAAATTTATTACATATTATCAAAAACTCTCACTCTTGCCCCACTCTCCCCTACACATTTTTGTGAATCGTTAATTTATATTAATCTAAATACATACCTACATATTTACTTATGGTGGAAACTGTATTGAATTCCTTTTCTATTGTTCTATTTACTTTTTCCTTTTTAAAACGTTACTATTATTATTTTGAAATGATTAGTTCTTTGATAGTGACATTTATCTGTCAGTTACATACATTTGAATAATTGCATTTTGTTTGCTTAATTTAATAATCTTAAATTTTTATAATATTAATCTCGAAAAAATATCATTTAAAGGTATTTTTCGAAGAAAAACTATTTTGAGCTTTTAGTAAAGTGCCATTTCCGGTTATCCGATTTTCACCAAAATCTAATGGGCTCTTTCCAATACAGAAAAAGCTCTAAATACAAGATTTCAAAATTTTCTAAATGATAGTATTTGAGTTAGAGTGGAGGATCCACACGCACATACACACAGACATCATCGTGAAAATGTTAAAATTGGATTCTAGGGACCTTAAAACGTGGTCATTTAGCAAAATCTCGATATGCGATTTTTAGCACGATCCCTATATCTCCCTTACCAAGGGTAGCGGGAGGTAAAAAATACCGATGAGGCGCTCGCGGCATATGGCCCCGAGCGAATACCCCCATGGCCCAAACGTTAAAGCACCCCCGTCCTGGGGGAGCTCTTGTGTCCATACTTGCCTCAGGTAGGGCAGTATTCTACATAGGATTTTCATGGCCCATGTATAGCGCCGTCGAGGGCCCATCCCAATCCCATGCAGCTCGGAGGGAATAAGCCGGAAACAACCAACTAACCCAGAGACCACCGCCCACGCCCAGGGCTGCCACATGACGTCTCTCCCCCTTTCTTTGTATCCTTTTTTATTTTTTTAATTGTATAAAAAATTTGTAATTTTACATTTTAATAAATGTAGTGCTTGTTTTTTTAACAACCCTCTGGTCGGGTAACAAATAAGATCAAAATGCGGTTTTTGTAATGTACAATAAATATGGGGTCTCGTTGCCGCATGCCTGAGTGTCAGGTCGCGAATCTGGGGAACCGGGTTCAATCCCGACCGACGCCAAATATTTAGAATTTTAAATGGAACAAAAATGACCCCTGTGGTGCACTCTCTACGCCAGCAACGAGTGCCCGAGAGGTAACGCCTGGTAAGCGCCCGCACGGTATAAATATTTCATCATTACCGATATCTGTGTACAAAGCAGATTGGCACACCCAGCAATAGGTAATAAGTCGTGATGATATATTTATTTTTATTTTATTTATCACAATAAACATTTACTCGTAAATATGTAGAGAAATTGCGTAAACCACATCTCATGAGTTTTAATTTTTTTAACTTTCTATTAACAAAATCCCATTTTCATTATTAAAGTTTTGACATGAAAGTTATGACGACTGCGTCACAACGGCATAAGCGCAGATAATTGATATACGTTACTGCGCAAATATGATGTAAGCTTCGCTATAAATGTCTCTTATTATTGTTAGCAAATGTCGGAGCTTCGAGCCTCGTTTCGCGCTGTTATACGAGCTGTATAGCGACATATACGTCACTGGCTTACATGAAAATATTTAATTTCATTATTTATGCATATAAAACATAAAAGTTACCTACAGAAATTTATAATTTATCATTTATTTATACTGGGTGTTACTATACTTATGAATCAAACTTTAAGGGATGGTAATACAGCTAAAATAAATAAAAAAATCTTAAGCAGAAAAGTCCAACTCTGAAAAAAAAAACTGCCAAAAATTAGCTGATTGTCAAATTTTTGGTAAATTAATAACCTAGATTAAAAGACAAACAAAAACCCTTATTTCAACAAAGTCGTAACTCTTATAGTTTTAGATATTAATGAAAAAAAAAAATTGTAAATTAGATGATCTATATTTCGGAAACAGTTGAGAATTGGACTTTGCGGATTAAGCTATATTATCATCCTTTCCTTAAACTTTGATCCATAACCATATAAGTATATAAACACCCTGTGTACAAAATGTAGATTTGGACAGGTCTATTATTTAATTGTAACTGGTAGGAGAAAACATGCGAACCACAAAGTTTTCTTTTAATTCTCTTTTCAGTGCATGTACAAAGCAGTTACTATGTAATCCCTAAAGCTTCAAAAACAAAACACATCAATACTTCCTTTGTTCTCTGCAGTTAGAATCGATATTTTTCAATAAAACATCAGCGAACGTCGGGATGAAAAGAAGAGGCGAAGAACCAGGAGGTAATCCAAATCCCAGAGGGTTTAGAGGAAACTGGCGGTACAAATGCCATCCAGCAGCCAGCAATGCGTGTAACGCCTAACCAGAACCAAACATCATGTGAGCAGTCGCTCCAGAATGGAGATAGAGAATTTAATAAAAGAATGAGCTCCCTCCAGCCTTGTCAATTCGAATTATATTTAATTTTTGACATACACAAGGGAGGTTATGTTTGGAGTAGATTATCTCAGATGATGGTTCTTAGAGAAATTGTTTTGATTTATGATGGATTATTGTTTTCCGAGAGATTTGTATCATAACTTTTGAAAATATCTATTTAGAAGTTTTCTGAACTGCAGGTCAAAATATATATTGCCTTCATAATGATAATCGTAACCGATAATAGTAATCGTATAAAAACAATGATTAAATCATTAGAAGGTACAGACTTTTGATAATTTTATTTTGAATAATGGTCATAATCTACATATCTAATAATAAAGTTAATATCTTAGTCGACCAGATATTAGGTAATGGGGTCCTCCATCATTGTAACACTTTAGATAAGAGACAATGTAAGTTTTAAAAACAGTTATCAGTTTTTGAAATACACATTGAAGTTTTTAATGCCCTTAACATCTACGTCACAGCATTGCTGTCTCTTTTCATCTCCCTGTCACATATCTACTTTATTCCAAATTCGTATGACTTGCAAGCCTTCTATCGCCTTTTTGAAATTCGGTATCCATGTTGAAGGACATGAATGCAGAAAACATTGAAACAATGAAAGTAAACCGAACAACACTTGTTTAAATATATGATGCCATGCACATTAGGCAGAAACCTTGTGTGTTTATACGGAAATGACAGATATGTTAGGTTTGTTCCAACTGTTAGTCCGGGCTTTCATATGTACGTCAGACGAATGCGCACTGTTGTACAGTCCATCGGACTGTTGGCGTGTTTGTTCCTACAGACATCGGACGCATACTAGAACACATCCGCGGACTGCGAGATCCATTCGCTGGTCTGTGCTATGTACCATTTGCCAGCACATGCGCACCACAATTTTCATGAGGAAAATACCGAAGCATAACCTGTGATTGTTTATCTGTTTTCATAAGTGAACATAATTAATGAGTTGAAATTTGAAGCTGATCCTGAATCAATGTTATCTGATTCGTGTAATGAAGAAATGGATTTGATATTTGGCCAACCTCGAATAAAAAACATTAACTTTATTTAGGTATGGTTATATGATAAATAATTAATATTTGTTTTTAAATAATTTATTGACTGATATATTTTTTCTTCAGAGGAGACAGTAATTATTAATTACGACAAATCCGTCGTCCGTTCCAACCATACAAACTTTCTTACATATGGAATAAACTTATTGAACGCCACAGGCAGCAAAATCATGTCCATAAAATGTGCAAAAGAATATGATTTGGAATAAGTTAAATAAATTTCATAATTTCCTTTACAGAGGAAAGAACAGGGACAGATGTTCTATTTATTTTAGTTTCAACGTTAAATTATTTTCTATGATACAGCTTGTTAGTTTACAATCTATGTAGGGAAGCTACAGCTTACAATAGATTCTAAAACAATAGGCTATAGGTGTAGCTTTTGTTTGTAGTTATTGAATGCGGAATATGAACATACAACCACCAACTAGTTTACCAAGTAAACGCGTTAAACATTGAATCACTAATGTATGTAAATTTGTAATATATCAGGTACTATCAAAATATTTATGTAGCTATGGTCTTGTTACCATAGACACATTTCGTGTCTAGAGTTAATTTTGCGATTGAACAATATTGTATTGATATTCTATTATGGCACATCCCCCGTTCTCATTAGTCAAATTTATTAATTTTTTTTTTCAAAATTAAGATCATAGCAAAACTAGTGTACAAAATGAAGTGTAGTATTATTATCCTCTTTTAACTCGTATAGAACAGAATACTACTTCAAGCAAGATCTATTTTCCGCACTCGTCGAATAAATTCATCGCTTATTTAAATAATGATAATCTGTCATCATATGTATTAATAAACTTAGTAGTCGTAACCATGGTAATCAATGATGTATGATTGTATTTGACGATGTGATGACGTATATCTGTAGCAATTATATTTAATTTAGTGAAGTTCAATAGTATGTCCGTATAACAATCTACTGAAAATACTATTTTTAACTTCTTCGTGCTTGACCTTGACTTTAACCACGTAACTATTGGTATAATGTGTAATATGTTATTGGATAAATTAATGAATGCACTTAGATATAATAAATAATTCAAGAGAGTGCAGTTGAAGCGTGTGTGAGTGGAGCGTGACGCGTGCACAGCCTACTCTTGCTGCGCGAGTTATTTATTCATCCACCCGTCCCATTCGATTTTCTAATTGACGTCAAATTGTATTTTCCCTACAAAATGTCCAGTACTCAAAATTGATTTTCAATTTGGATAAATGCTGGATGATTTATTTAATTGTGTCGATTTTGTGGATGTAATGCTTATTATGGAACGGGATATTATAATGTTACCAGCACTGAAGCAGAGTAGCATCTTATCGATTGTCATTGTAAATGCACGCGCTATTATCCATTATGTATTTTTCCTTTTTCATCCGCAATACCAGATGTTATTTCTCATACCTATATTCAGACATAACAATGTAATATTCGTATTACCTACTGTAAATAGGGCAATTACTTTGGCAATAGCTATGTTATGTAGAATCCATGAGCACGGTTTTAACTAAAACGCTTTTTTAAGAAATGTCAAATTCAAATTTTAATATTTAATTTCGCCCTTATGTTTATAGAACGATTTAAAAAATATATTTCTGTGAATATAAACCATGTTCTGTTTTAAAATCATATTTAGATAAATTTGATATTATTTATTATTAATATTATATAATGAAATTTGACATTTCTTAAAACAGCGTTTAGTTAAAACCATGCTCGTGGTACGAGCCCATGTTATTAAGTCAAGCAAGGGTAAACATGGTTGGTATGAGTTTGGGTAACCGGTTCAGTACACCGTGTGCAATTTTTTTGTTTGGAAAGCAACAAAAATTGTTCAATTTCAATTTACTTTTAAAATATTGCTGGTTCATTTACTTACACTTTCCACTCGTTTGATGAGGGATGAACACTTACATTATGAGCACAGAATTTACGGACATTTCTCGATATATTTACTGATTACTAACTAATGTTTTTATTTACATGGTTACATTCCGTAACCCAGCGGGCGGGCGTCTAGCACGCACTCCAAAACTAAAAACACTACATGTTCCGACAACAAAACGTCTGCACGACTCGACGAACTAATCTCGACTCTCACGATGTTTACTCCATGAGTAACTATAATGTCGACTATTTAAAAACAAAGCGCTATCTTCAGGACAGGATTATCTTAGGGGTACAGGGTGCATAGGCTAGGGCATTCAAAATCACGCACGTATACATAATAATTTCTAAACTTAATGATCAATAAATAAATGTCGTGACTATCATAATACCATAAGAATTTCTAAACAGAATTTAGACATTTATAACTTAAATAGATAAACATAGTTAAAATATGATTACTGAAACCATAATTTAGAAAAGTTTATAAAAAAATTATTTTTTCTTCAAGCGTATTATAATATTCATATTATGCTACTGTACACACACTACAGCAGTTATTCATTGTCTTACTAGTACAAAAATGTTGTTATTGTTGTACTAGTAAAAAAATGTTAGTGTCTTAGTTCACCGCTGGCGGCGGCATTTGTCACAGCAACACACATTATATTGAAAATTGTTATTTGACAGTTGTATCGTTTTTGTTTTGTAGTGTACACAGCCAGTTTTGGCTGAAATTGCAAATACTACAATTAAAAAATTCCAAAAAAATGTCATAAAATTCTTTGAAACACTTGAAGAAAAAATAGTATATGTCATTCGGAGTAGAACGCCCTTTTTGTGTTTAACCCAACTTGCCTAGCCTCGGCTAGCGCCTCGGCCGCAATAGCTGGGTTCAACACAAAAAGACCGCTTTCTACTCCTAATAACATAATATACTATATCTGTTATTGCTCTTACCCTCGTCTTATCACAAAGTCTATTGGCGAAGAAAATGAACTCGTAGCCGCCTGGTGGCAAAATTATGAACTTGTTTAAAACATAATCAAACTTTTGTGTTTACGTTTGTCATACTTTCCGTTTAAACAATCCTACACTTTAAATCAATTTACATTTAAAAATATATGAACTTTATTTATTTCCCTCTTACATTATACTCGTACAAGTTCTGACACTTCTTATGTCTTAAGCCGGCCATTAGTGCTGCCACCATCGGTTATTTTCGTTGTCAATAGTTAGGCCTGTACTTCTTTAGGTACAGAATGTTGGCCTGTTGGCCGTTGATTGTAAAACAATATATTGTATGCAACGGAGATGAGAATGTTTCGGTGGTGTCTTCGTCTCACGCGTCTTTACCATGCATTGATGTGCGGAAGACAGAAGACTATCGTACTCATAGTTAACAAAATGAAAGCAGCAAGACTTAGATGGTACCAACGACCAAATATAACTAGACAAAACTTCATTTGGTTTGTTTTAATTTCGGCTGGCCAGACAGAGAAACTAAAGATAGAGATATGTCTTGTCTAGTCCGAGTATTTTTCACTAGATGTCACTACTGAGGCCACGTAGAGTATCAGTGTTTAGTTTGTACGTTGCTCACTAGAGGCGCAAGTGTTCTTAGTTAAAATTTCGTGGTTAACATTAAATAATTTAGAAGGTTTAATATTAAAGAAAAACCAGCGTGTCACTCACAAAACCACTACAACTACAAAACAAATACAAAATACACATGCTTCTACGTGGCCTCTAGTGAGCAACATTCAAACTAAGCACTAGATTATACTCTGATACTCTACGTGGCCTCTAGTGAGAGATACTCGAACTAAACAAGACATATCTTTATCTCTAGTTTCTCTGTCTGGCCAGCCGAAATCATAACATTCAGTGAGGAGGGATAAGGAATGTTTTGTCTAGTTATATTTGGTCGTTGGATGGTACGGTCATGTATTGAGAAAAAACGAAGACTTCCATCGTTCCACGACGACGGCTACGTTTGCGACCGAAGAGACAATGGGTCGAGTCACATAACATGTACACCAAGTAACCAGGCAACATCAACAATAATTTAGGCAATTTCTCTGCGAATGAAAGGGGAATCTTCATGTTAGTTGACGCATTGATCGAGGGAGACAAACTGAGCGGACAATACAAATATGTGGACCCTGCAGTAAAGAGGGAATAAATGCAAAAAATAAGAAAAAGATAACCAATTCGAATATAGCGATGATTTTTGGTAAACATTATTTGGTGCAAAAGTTGCAATCAGAATCTCATTAACAAAACGAGAGCACTAATAATTGATTCCCCAAAACAAACAATATATTTTCATGAGTAATATA
The DNA here is from genome assembly GCA_963082715.1 of Harpalus rubripes. Lineage (NCBI taxonomy): Eukaryota > Metazoa > Arthropoda > Insecta > Coleoptera > Carabidae > Harpalus > Harpalus rubripes. The sequence continues at coordinate 12,957,025 of OY720456.1, read as the reverse complement.
TAATTTATTAAATAATAATTAAATAAAATTACTATCTAGTTTCTGCAGCAAATAATAAGAAGTGTACTCCGTAAATAACGAAGTGAATTCCTTGTTGTTGAAGAATAGTGATTTGTTTCTGTACCTCGAGGCAGGGCACACTGCAATCAGTCGTGCAGTGTGTTCTGTAATTCATTTCACTTGCACTGCACGCATGTGTAATCAAGCTGCCGATCACCAGATCTGCTCCAGGGGATGAGCAAATGGAACTAATGCACCAAAAGGAAAGATGAATGGTGTGTAAAAGCATTTTACATTACGGAGACTACAGGCAGCACAACAATAACGAATGCAGATGCAGCCAATGTTTATAGGGGGAAATGCATAACAAATGAGAAATGAGGGACAATACAATGGGAATGGGGCCATTGCAGATTTTCCATTTTTTATTATTATTAAGTATACTACAGTAATGTTCAGTTATAACGAACTCCACGGGCCGGCAAAAATACAGTTCGTATACTTTTAAATTAGTTCGTTTTAACTGGGTTCGTATTACAAACTTCGTAATAAGAAGACATTGCTGTATTTATATAATTATACATATTTTATGTCACTAAGTTTCAAATTTTAAAGAAATAATTTTTAAATTTAAATGTAGAATAATTATTTGAGATCCAACTTCAATGTTTAAATCGTAGAAATAGGCTATAGGATCCAGGAGTTCCAAGCGAGGTCCATGAATTTTTCACAATTTTTTTTCCTATAGCCCATTTCTACGATATTTAATTTAAACTTACATAAAATTAAAAACAATAATTTAACTACGTGACAATATCTCTTTGTCGAATAAAATTGGACGATGTTAACATATTATCTTGAAACACTGACAGCAACAAATTATTTTGTCCCTCCTGCCTTACATTATTAATTTAGAATATTAAATTATATGAACATATTTGTTATCAAAAACAATCTGTTGCAAGCTTAGCGGCACTTTCAAAATTTTGAGTTATTTTTATTATTTTAGAATAACAGTGACAGCTCTGATGTTGAATATCAGTAATTTTTACTGACTCCATTATGTTTATTTTTTGGTAATGAATAGAAAAGCCAGATAATCTTTTTGTTTTTTAATTGATTTTTGGTATTCTTCCATTCTGATGTTAAAATTATCAAAATTAGTTTCATAAATTTCGGTTAGAAGTTTTTTTACGTTATTGAATAGAATTTTTCCTACATTGGTTTTATTTAATACATTTGTCAGCTGATGTTATAAGAGGTCTGTTAGAAAAGTATCCCACCTTACTTTTTTTTTGCGAAAACATGATGGATTTGATCAAGCGCGCTTGCATGAGCCGACCATAAACCTTCGTGCGCATGCGTAAATTTTTTCCCGCCTGCCGATAGCGTCTGTTGCTGGCAAGCAGCATTTGAGTGAGGTAGTGTAGTGCTCTCGTCGGTTTTTAATTGCAGGAAAATGACGGAACGACTGGAGCAGCGCTATTGCATCAAATTTTGCCTGAAACTGGGCCACAGCCAGGTGGAAGCCATTCGGAAGATTAAGGTGGCATTCGGTGATGATGCTATGGACATCACACAGATTAAGGAGTGGTACAACCGATTTAAAGAAGGTCGCAGGCCACGCTCCGGTCGGCCATCAACATGCATGCCGAAATGACCAGGTCATTGCCAAAGTGAACGCTGTGGTACAGGAATGTCCTCCGACGCCTACGTGATGCTGTGTGGCGCAAGAAACCGGAGTTGTGGTCAACAGGAAATTGGCGCCTCTACCACGATAATGCTCCAGCACATTCCTCGCACTTGATTCAGACTTTTTTGGCGTAAAAACAAGACTCTTGTGGTTCAACAGGCTCCTGCGACTTTTGGCTGTTCCCCAAACTCAAGAGGCCATTGAAAGGAACGCGATTTCAGACAAGAGAGGACATTTTGGCTGCCAAGACAGCCGAGCTAAACTCCATTCCAAAAGAGGCTTTCTCGGAATGCTTCCAACAATGGCGGCACCGCTAGGAGAAGTATGTGGAGTCCCAAGGAGACTACTTTGAAGGTGATTAGATTTCCAACGCTCTAGGTATGCCAGTTTTTTCCCCCCGGCCAAAGGTCGGATACTTTTCTAACAGACCTCGTATAGGTACTTAAAGCTATAAACAATTTTTTAAAGGTTCTTCTTTTTTATTCAATTAAATGTTAAAATAGTATGCACTTGTTTCTAAATGTTAAAATCTGTGAACGTTCAAGAATAACATTTAACATAATTATTTAAATGTTTTGCAAGTAACATAAAAGTCAATAGTAAAAAATAAAATATTTGATTAATAAATATAATCACTACACTACTTATTGACTACAAAGGTCATTGGAAAGAAGAAATTACTGAATATCAGTCAATTAAACAGTTTATTTTCACCCTCTACCGGTTTCGGCATTTTAATGGAACAGATTTGCTAGGGGGTAATGTATTAGTCGCAATAGATTTTTTGTGTGTTATGATTTTAAATTTTAAATCTATTCATAATACTCCCATTCGAATATCGCCAACAATATATAAATCACTTTTAATATTAATGTCTCCCACACGTGAAATAAAATTTCATTCAACCATTCATAGTCTATTTAAAACTCGACATCTTTATTGTTTTTTTATTGCTTCAAATACCGCAGTATTTCTCTCAATAAATTCTCGATCTATTAAGGTGAAAAATGATGTTGTTTTGATATACTGTTGCAAAAAAATCGAAACAGATGACACATATGAGAATTATAGCATAAAAAAATTATAATCATGTTATTTTTCAAGTGATAGGAAAACTTTGTTCCAATATTAAATAATGTACCCTGCAGAAGCAGTAAAAGTTAACAGAAAACTCTAAAACGTCAAACGCGAATTCGGAAAGAAATAAATATAAACAAAGATACGTAACCCCAGCAACCCAAACAATATATTTGATATACCGCGCTAATATGCGCCTAAACAGATTCTATTTGTCGAAAGCCGTCTAGAATTATTCCAAACGGCGTACGGAATTATTCCACATGGTGTGTTGGAATGATACTGATTCCAACATCATTTTTATTTGTGGAATATGTAGTTTCCAAAATAGTGTTGGAGAAAATAGTTTCCGTCATTAAATGCCTTATTTTACACGTAGTGAAGCAAACAATTGTCTAATTAATTTTTTAGGGCTTCCTACTTCGAACTGAAGCCCTTCTAGTGTCCGTCTGCGAAATTTAATTAAATTTTCGTGTAGTAAACAAAATACGGGAATTTAGTCTAGGAAGCAATAAACCTACTTAAACATTCCAAATCAAACTGAACCAATCAATCAATACACGAGCGTGTCGAAAATCATTTTATACTCAGTGAAATCCACAGCAGTTCTTTCCATTTAGATGATAATAATCTACAGACAGGTTAACTGCCGAACTATCTATTCTCCGCGTTAAAAATGGATAAAACCAATTTTTACGAGTATCGTCGTGATAATTGTACCAGCAGTTCTAATGAATTTAAATGAAACTTGACATGAATTTCTTATTTCATTTGCAGTCAGAGTTGGATTAACGAGGAGCGAGAGAGACGACCTCTCCAAGGCCTTCTTAGCTATAGCCTCAAAACTCAAAAACACTCATTTTTTCCCAAAATCTTTAAAAAAATTGAAAATCTCTTTTTTATGTTTATGCCTCGAACATTAATTGAAACCGATTCATTTATAAACACAACCTATATTTTAGTTATTAGATTTCACATGAAAATATAATATTACCTATGCTTTAATATTCGTTGTACTAATTGGATTTTCAAGCAAGTAAATAATAAATTATCATTAAGTACCTACATAAACATGCATATGTAAAATAATCATGATTTTTAAAAGTATATCTAATTTAGATATGTCTAATTAAATGATATACATTTTTCGAATACCAACTGACATTTCAATGGAATTCACATATGGTAGGTATATGTATATTGGTATGCATACATTTTTAGAGTATTTAAAATCAGTGTAAATGATTTATTCAGATTAAAATAATAATCAATAACTGATTTTTCTATTAATATTAATATTTTAATAATTATAATCTTACTGTATTGAGTTCAATGTCAATAAAGACAGATATTAGATTCACCAACTGTTAGTCCATATTTGGAGGAACGCAATAAAGTTGAAAGTATGAGGCATCACGTTAAAATGAATTTTTAATCGTTAAAAATTGATAGTTTCGGCTTATCTGTTCGAAACACCTGTGCAACTCTTTCCACCACAGGTTTAACCGTATGCTCTCTACAATCCAGCCCTTATTTTCTATGGTTATATACCAAAAGCAAATATATTACATAAGCTGCGGGTTTTAATACTGAAATTTTTCATCATTAAATATTAATGTCAATAATTTTGTTAAAAATATAACAATATCTACCTAGATGTTATAGACTTAAGGTAAAACATACATTGTTAAAACTGTAAATAAATAAAATACAATACTTGACATTAAAATTGATTGGTTATCGATATAATACGAGTAGTATAGTTTTATTTATCCAAAAGTAAAAGGATTAAGAAAGGCCGGTCACTATATTCTAGGAATGGAGAATGAACGAGATCTAGTTATTCATCTATAAATTCTAATCCTTTTTGGCTTTTCTAATTTCGTAGGACTCCAAAAAATTGAGTCAAGGGCATTTTCTTTTCTTATATATGAGTTTAACAGAAAGATTGTTGAAGTATAATATTGTAGCTAGCTTTGTTTTGTCATTTTTATCTATTGAATAATAAAACCAGATTGACAGTTTTCAATTTTTCACACTACTGCAAGAGTAAAATGTTGATAAACACAGACCCGAATCAAAATTAAACAATTTTAACGAATATAAGCGACGATCCGGTGGCCGAAATTCCAGCGATCCGGTAAATTTTAAGGCCGGATTCGGTAATTCGATTTTTCGACAAACTGTTCCACCCCTAATTTAAATATATTTTTTGTTATGTATGAAAATATTTGCCTTGATCATTTCAAATTCTTTTGACATAGTTATTTTTCCACAATATAACAACACAATGGCCGAATTTATTTGGAAACTAGGTTCAATCTTGAACTGATCTCTAACCAACCTATGTTGCATATAAATAAATATCGAAATTGGGCGAGTAATTCGATTTAAAGCAATTTATTCCCAGCATTGGTACTATAGCTGGCTCTTTTTAACTTGATTTTATTTGTACCTATATAAAAAACTGCATACAATACACATCCATCAGTTTTAAAAAAATTATAAAGAAGGCAACTGTTTAAACAGGGTAGACGGGTTGAATCTACTAACCCAGCAAATTTGATGGGTAAGTTGGATCAGTTCAGGATCAGTTCTAGGTTACTTAAAATGTGCCAAATAAACACAACGAACCTACTAAGTTACTCTAAAGGTCCCAAATAAATACGGCCAATATACATTTTAGAGATGATTGAATCTGAAATCCGTTTCGACTCACCTGGAACATATCCGTATCCTCATCCTCGGTGTACTCGACGATGACGGCCTGGTTTCTTGAGAGTGTGTAGGAGATGGAGTGCTGGCGGGCGTCCAGCACGGCCTGGGACGAGTGCGGCGTCTTGACCACGTAGTGCTTGCTGCGCTTGACTCCGTTCGGCGTCGCCCGCTTGTACAGCACGAACTTGCTGCGCCTCCTCCCTCGATCACCTTGGGGCAGCGATCCATTATATCTGCAACAATTGAAACATCTACTTAGTATAAGTAATTGAGTACTATACCATAGTCACAATTTAACTATAAGGCCCGATTCTACTACTTTTAGTTAAAGTGACAGTTTATTAACCATTAAGTATTAAACTGAAAGTCAGAAGAACTTGGTTAGCACTAACTGTCGCTTTAACTAAAGGTGCTAGTGGTAGAAAAGGGCCTTATATACATAAATTAATAAGTATATTATTTAAATATTAATTAATTGGATTGATTGCCTGACTATAAAACTGAAATTCGCGCTCGACCATTGGTATTGATAAAGACATGAAACATCAAACATCACACGCCAATAACAAATGTACAACAGCCAACTCTCGTTGAAAGAATGTCTAATAAAGTATTACAAAAACGCTCATCATGTTTCACAAAATTGTGGTTACTAACTGGGCTCAGCCAGCATCTGAAAATGGCATAGATAGTTTATTAGACATTGTTTTGCCTATATAGCTGACAGAGCTTTACGGCCTTATATGAGATATTAGTCGCGTTCTTTTTATCATTTGCTTCACCTCACCTCAGCTCAAAGTGAGATGAGTTTGACATGAGTTGAGATTTTTGTGAAGTAAAAAGAATAACCACAAATACCGTAGAACTGACTGTTAGAAAATCCGAAGTACTGCATGTCCGTTGAACTTGAAAATAACGATTTGTCCATATCACTCGTCATCACTTAATAACAGGGTCCTCCCCTCTAATTTTTTTATTATTTTAAACGAAAATTCATTTAACTTTGATGCAATTCGTAGTATTAAAAAGTCATAATTGTTTTTGATCAAATTTTTAACGAAACCTATAACTATCTTTTTCTACAAATCTATTAAAAGTGGGCCTTTTAACGTTTGTTTTTAGCGTTAAAAATGTAATTTTATGACACCAGTGTTAAAAGTGACAGATCATTGTTACTTTTGACACTAGTGTTAAAAGTGAATGTCAAAAAATTATTAGAAATACAAATTTAAATTAAAAAATAGTGTTTGTAGAAAAAATAATGTATGATATACGTGTTATAAGTGATTTTATTTTGTTCGAAGGTTTGGATCACTCCGCTTCGCGTCGTATTCCAAACTTCCTTCTCGCAAAATAAAATGTCACTTTTAACACATATCATAAATAACTATTCTCGCACGAGTTTCTATAGTAGGCTGCGCGAGAAAAATAGCAATAGTTGTGACGTAGATATATAGATGCTTAAAATATCAAATATTTCAAAAACTAACAATTTTTTTACAACTTTTTTCTTCTCAATCCTTATTTTGGCTGGTCTATTTTCAATATAACTAACCTTTTACTCAATTTTTTGTTACGGTGGAGGACCCTATTGCTCCTAAAAATAAATTTAAAACATAATAAATTTTAAATAATCATTACTTAAACTGCAACATAATATCTTTAATATTATCCGTCATTTTCTTCAAATAACCAATAAAATAATAATAAATAAATATATCATTGCGGCATATCACCCATTGCTGGGTGTACCAATCTTCTTTGTTCACAGATTAAAATGATAAATTATTAAAGGAATAAACAAATAACATTTTCAATAACTAAACTAATTGTATGTGATCCCACCATTCATCTAAGATTAAAAACTATACAAGCACAACCTCTTGAGGTGAATAAGAATCGGGAAAGGAAGAAGAACTCTTTTCACTTCGGTCTCATTTTATCTCACTTCAGTTACGACAAAAAGAACGGTCAAAATTAGTGAAGTAACTGAGGTGAGCTAAGACGAACTGAGTTTCATGTAAAAAGAACGCGTCCATTATATGTCATGTTAAGTCAAGTTAGTCAATATCTCTGCAAAGAGACGACAATTACACCACACTGATGAGCTCCAATAAGTGCGAAACGCTTCTGTGGTTACTAACTGGGCTCGGCCAGCATCTGAAAAATGACCGAGAGGTTGATTCAGATGCTGAAATCTTGTGAAACATGGCCAGTGTTTTTCTAATACTTTATAACACGTCAAGTTCTGAACATTAAAAATTCGTATCTTGCTTATTACACTTTTTAAGTCGCATTTGCATTAAATTTCTAGTTCACGTGTATTGGAAAAAAATATTTTGACATGGCCCGGGCATTTTTATATTTACTTAAGGAATAACAATTAAGACTTTTAAAAAAATACGGTTTAACGGATAACAATTATATAAGACTTACTAAATATAAAGGACGGAATTTCTGTCGCTCCAATAAGAAGAAAAGCATTTCACTTCACGTTTCCATATTTCAAATTTGATATACTTGATTATTCATTCGACAATAAAAATTCTGTTGGAGTAGATATATTGATAAGAAGAACATACAACTCACACTACTGTGATTAACGGTTGATGAATTTTAAGAATAATTACATAATGAAAATTAGCTGTTATCTTGGCAATGCCAGTTATTTAATGCTTGATGTATTTCACATACGTGTAATGAAGTACATAGTACGGTTAAGTACAGTTTTTAATTACACATCGATAATAAGTGTAATGTTAATATGTAATTCATGGCATAATAACTGTTTTCTGATTGCAAAAAGGATGGTACCAGTAATATAATTTATATTGGCATATTTTACCAATATTATCGCGGGCGACCTGGCAATATCTCCTATCTGTTATTTTTAGCGAAAATAAGTTATTAACAGATTAAATTTTGCGTTGAGTTTTAACATTACAATGTTCACCGCAAACTTAGGTAAAATAACATAGGAGAAATCACCCGCGATAAGTTTTTTTTAACTGCAGATTAAACAATGGGGTAATACCAAAAGAAAGTATTGATTCTATTTACGATACAATTTTCAGAAAATCTGGGACAGTTCATGTACCAATTCTGAATTTTCGTTCTTTCTAAAAGATACTGACTTTTCCACTACCAGGTTTTCTGAAAATTGTTCTAGTTTCTATCACTAGCCTAATAGCAAGATTTATGCGAGAAAATGGCCACCACTTCCCTGGGAATTCTTCTGCAATTTTTTTCTTCATAACAAATTTCAATGATCTCCAAGTCAGACTTACTCAAGTGAAGTGCCATAATAGGGTCATACCAGATTTTCCATTATTTCTGAAAGTAGTTTTACAAAAATATATTTTTAAAGTTTATATAAATTTTCAAATGACGTCATAATTTTGCGACCGCAGTAAAAATGGAACTACATTTGACGTTTATATCATCCATCACAAAAACAAGAGTAGTCTTCAAAACTTTTGGAGTATTTATTGGTTTATATCATCTTTCCCTTACATCTTGAGCCATAAGAATACGAACAAAATTTTTATTGTTCTCGCAGGACAGCACAGAACAATATTGTACAACCATTGTAATATCTAAATCAAACATAAATTGTATTTATTTAATATATTTCGTTATTTCTACTTAAAAAAAAAACTTGTTGCCAGGATATTGACGTTACCTTCAAAATGTTGGTTATATAAGGTTATGTTAGAAAAGTGACAGATATGATTCATGTAGTACATTTGTGTAAAAAAATTTGTCGTCACAAAATCAGACTCAGAATCTTTATAAAGAAAATCATGAATGAAAAGTATAATAATATTAAATATTTTTGATGTAAATATGCATAATATTAGGTAAATATTTCATTAATGAAAAAAAAATTAACATTTTTTTCTTTTTGGTATGACCCATTAGAAGAAATCTGGATATAGTTGTACAAAACTTAGAAAAAATTTATGACAAGTTAATTATAAAAGAAAGAAAGAAAATTGCTATTCACTTTTATTTATAAATGTTTGTTAGTAATACTTTTCAAACCTTTAAAATCGATATTTCAATGTACTCCCGAATTATGGAGCAGCTTCAAATCGGATTCGGTTTTTAATAGTCACCCGGTATTTAATAGTTATATGTATATCAAAACCGCGAAATCTCTCTTTCGCGTTCCTAGAGAAAAATTATCGTCTAGGCCGTTTGCCTATCTGATCCCAATACCTCGCTTACTTACAAAGATCAATTGTTTTTTTTTTACAAAAACTAAACACTTAAACATGAAAAAAGAGAAAATACCAATTTGTTCTGAAAAACAAGGCCATAAATTTCACTATATAAACATCTCAAAAAAGTTAAACTGTTCAAGTTTAGTTTTTCTGCATCTTAATTCAATTGGTTCTTGGCCTCCAGCCATACAGACAAGTTAAAATGCATCTGGTTCAAATTAATAAATATTTGTCACTCTCTCTCTAATTGATTTGCACATCTTGAAGATTTAATAATTTTACTCGCCATCATACATCAACATCATTTTAAAATTATTTTAACGCTGTGTCACGTCACCGACGGCAGTGGCAACTGTTTTCAGGTCAGGGATGAAAAATTTGAGTTTAGTAGGTGGTGTGAAAATTAGGTCAATTTATTATCACTTATTCAAATTAAACTATCACCTTCATAATGCACTTATGCAGGGTGTTGAGCAAACGTCAAACATTTGTTAATTTATTTATTTCAATTCCATGGCTGTCACTACTTTTGGAGTGAGTTCCCACATCACAGTGTAGTTGGCACCCCCATGTAGGAATTAAGAGAAAAAATAATTATTGCATACTTTTGCCCAAGTTATGCCCAGTTTTGCGTCAATCTTATTTTTTACCCAGCCCCCTATAACCCAGTCAAAAGTCGATTTTCTATGGTGAGGCACCCCATTGACATATTACATAAATGGACCCAACGTAGAGAGAGAGGAATTGACGCTCACCTTAGAAAAGGAAAGATAGATAAGCGGGGCAACGTCAAACAAGAACATTGTTGCAGACTGTTGTTTTGTTTGCTGGTCTGACAGTAGTGACAGCTAGTAAAAGTGCAATATATTTCCTCAGAATATTATTAAAAATAATATTCATATCTCTAACTAAGAGTTAGTTACAATACAAAGTGAGTAATTTTGATTTAATGTGAAATAGAAATAATTTGAATGTAGTTTGCTGGCAATTCAGGTTATGTTCAGTCATTCATTCTATGCATACAAGTATGATTTCATTTATATTTCAGAATTCTTTTAAAATGATAATGACATGCAGTGCAAATGGATGCACAGTTCGTTATCATGAATTGTGAACAGACTGGCTTATTGCAGTTAGAAGACACAATTTCAAGCCATCCAAACATTCTGTGATGCAGAAATCATTTTCAATCGACGGACTATACCTAAAATGTATATAAAAATAGTTTTAAATAAATAATATTAGCTAAAGGAAAAATACTTTTCTGAATTTGTTATTTTTACAAATAATTTAATATATGAATGAAATATTTTATGTTAAATTGAATATTTTACATTGTCATTTATTGTGAATGAGATGAATATTCCTAAGCACTCTGTTATTTTTCATCTTTTGACTTTGCCCCTAACTTAGCTCTATCCTTTTCTAAGGTGTGCGTCAATGCTTATACAGTAAAGCAGTACCTACGTTGCGTCCATTTATATAATACGTCAATGAGGCACCCCCATAAGTGAATACGACATAATCAAGTTATGCAGTTTTTCCCAGTAAAAAAAAATGCCCACTTATACACCGCTGGTCGCTGGAATATATTTACTCGAAAGTACTGAGTAAAGTCCAAGTTTTGTAATCTGTACTCGGACTCGAGTACATTTTAAAATTTGTTACTTTTACTTGTACTTGCGATATTTTATCTAAATACTCGTACTCAATACTCTAAAAAGTATTTACAGTACATGAAAAGTACTCTGAGTACTTATAAATACTCTAAGTATTTCTGAATACTTAGAGTACTTCAAATTAATATTTTAAATTATTGTTTTATATTTACGAGTACTACGACCTTGCTTGTGCACCAATTAATCGTTCATAAAAGATCAAATCTGTATACCATAGATCTTTGCAGGTTCGTCATTACCAAATGCAAAACAGAATACATTTTATATATTTTTCTACTATCGTTTAGAAAAGTCATTGATTTCCATATTCATTTGAGTTTATTGTTGTAAATTTCCACACAAGTGCGGTAATGTAAATTACCGGATACTGTATTTATTGACTGTTAAATGTTAAATTTAAAAAAAATATTTGAAAAATACGTCTTAGAAAAAATTGTGCACAGTAAGTAGGAAAATACTTTTTTCTACTCCCATGCGTGAAGTGGGTACTTCACGTATTAATTTTCATGTGTGAAGTTTGATTTTTTGAACACTGTGCGTGAAGTGTTACTTCACGCATACTGTGCGTGAAGTAAATAATTCAGCTTAAACACACACAATGAATATCAGTATATATACGTAAATCATGTGATGGTAAATGGTCCGAAGAAATAACAACTTCATGAGAAATATGTAATTAATTTATATAAATAAAATAAATTTTGTAATTCTAAATTTACAACTTTGTGTTAAATATAAATCTAAGTCCAATAAGCATTCAAAAGCAATAAATAAAAAATGTCCAAGCAATCTAATACAAATTTTATGATATTACAGGTTATAGCAATTACAAAATATAAAATTATTGTATTTCCCATTATTTTAAATATTACAAAATGACTTGCGTTTTAATAAAAGAAAGCTGTTAAACAACCCGTACAGTTGGTAAACATGGTTACACAAGTCGATAATGCAGAGGCTTTACGTTAAAAGAATGACAATGTGAAGAAAAAATTATATTTTATTGCAAGGTCGTAGAAAAAGTATAGTATGTAACACGTGTGTGAAGCCTATTTTACATTCGGGTGGTTTGCAACACTCGCCTTCGGCTCGTGTCGCAATCTCCACCCTTATGTAAAAACTTCAGCTTCACACACTTGCCACATAATATACTATTTCTTACATACTGCACAAACAGGTAGCTATTATAGATGAATGATATTCCTTTAAATATTTTAACAAAGCTATAATTTACATAATTTCATAATAATTTTATATATGAAATTTCCATATTTTTACCATACAACAAAATTGTTTCATAACAATCTAGAAGGGATTTGGTACATAATTTTATATTACGTATAGTAGTACTTTACAAGGTACTTAGAAAGTACTCTGTACTTTTCCCAAAAAATGTATATATTCTTATTTGTACTTTGCTCAGCTCTGCACGTATACAAAAGTGCCAAAATGGTAGAACATTATTGCAAAAATTCCAAACAAAAAAATGATGTATGCTACAAATTTAACAAAAGTTAAAATACATCCTTTAAATTTTGCTAAACCAACATTTTCGCTGTCGGAACATATACGCGAATGAGTCAAAATAGACAAACACATGGGGAGATTTCGGTAGCACCCCCATAAACAAAACTACAGAAATGGTTAGGTTATGTTAGGTAGATACTAAATCCTGCAATTGTGACGAACTCCATCGGTTTTATAAACTAATATAACTAAGAATAACGGGGGCTGGGCAAAAACAATAGAAGTTGGACAAAACTGGGCATAACTTGGGCAAAATTTTGCAATAGTTTTTCTCTTAATTCCTACATGGGGCTGCCAATTTCACATGCCTATTTTCGACATAATTAATGTTGTTTATTGATTTATAATTTTAGGCTCTACAACTTTTACTTGAAGCATTTTCACCGAAAATAATTAGGGAAGCAGGAAATTACGAAAATGATTTTTTATGTTAAAAGTCCTATGTTCCGGTGTCGCGGTACACAGCCTGTATACTCGTAAGTAGTAAAATAAAAAAATATGAACGTCATATACTTAAATTAATATTTGTCTCTTTGTTCATTCCAAATTTTACCGAGCACAGAAAACTTGTGGCAAGAAAATTGAGCGCGGATTTTTGGGGAAACATTCTGGGCATCTAGTTGTCTTGGGCTCTTCATATACCGGATGCCTACTTGAAATCCGTTATACAGGTGTTAATTAAAATGTGGACCATAGGCGTTTAAAATGAGATGTTTTTTCTTGCGAAAAAAATCACAATTGTTTAGACAAAAATGTTTAAAACCATTTTTAATGTTTAATGCAATAATGTCGGTTTGTCAATCTACAATCTGTATGGTATGAAGCAGCCTACATCTAACAGTAAACAATCATTAAAACTGCAGTAACTGAACTTATAACTACAATCTACCGTCAGTTTATAATTCCATAAAAAATCACCAGACAAGCGCATAAATTCGAATATCCGTCTGATTTGCACGCAACGAGATTGCAGGAAATTTACACTTCCTTTCTTCATGTTCTATTTAATACGGTTTCCTTCGTCTGCAACTTTATCCCCGCCAATTTGCATTCTACTGTTGAAGAATGAAGCTACAAGGATGAATATTTTGGTTGACATGCATAATGAAGGTCAAAAAGTATTAAGAATTATTATGAATGGTAATATAATCGAATGAATATGAATATAGGAACTGAATGAAATGTCACACTGTCAATCATTCTCCGGATGTAAAGAATATTCTAAATTTTTTTATACATAGAATACATCAATTTTAGCTTTTCAAAGAAATGTAGACAAGGTCAAGGATTGTAATTATAAATAAAGCTGACACATAATTTAAAAACGATTTATCAAAACACAAGTTTTGATGTGACACTGCTTCAAGCGACCATGCCCGAACGACAACGAATTGCTAACGTACTCAGGGGAGACCCATTGAAACTTTTTTGGGGTTATAAGAAAGATGTACACCAATGTGTAGGAGCCCCAAAATAAAAACAATTAAAGCGCAGGATTTATAAAAAACTACGCAAAATAAATTTTAAAACCAAAAATGGACCACTAGCTCTATATTAAACATGTATGTTAAAGTTTAAGCTATGTTAATTATTGTAGTAATAAGCAATTTCAATATATTTTCCTTAACCCACAGTAGCGTCCATTCAAAAATTTTCCGAAAACTTATGTTATATACCGGGTGTCTTAGGCCGACCGACACATGGGCGATTAACATGTAAAATTAGTTAATTGTGAATAGTATCTCCCCAGTGCAAGATATTAAGATGAAATTTTGCATGCTTATCCGGGGATATTATTTCTATGGATTTCAATTCAAATCAGTCAATTTACAAGTGTAATATTAGAATAAATTAAGAAAAATTGTAGAAGTACCATGAATGTTATTCATATCTTGAATTTTTTTTCTTTTCAAAATAATTTTTATTATTAATATGTTTTTAATCTTTTATTAATATTTAATTTAATAAAAGATTAAAAACATATTAATAATAAAAATTATTTTGAAAAGAAAAAAAATTCAAGATATGAATAACATTCATGGTACTTCTACAATTTTTCTTAATTTATTCTAATATTACACTTGTAAATTGACTGATTTGAATTGAAATCCATAGAAATAATATCCCCGGATAAGCATGCAAAATTTCATCTTAATATCTTGCACTGGGGAGATACTATTCACAATTAACTAATTTTACATGTTAATCGCCCATGTGTCGGTCGGCCTAAGACACCCGGTATATATATATATATATATATATATATATATATATATATATATATATATATATATATATATATATATATATATATATATATATATATATATATATTACCTATAGATACCCATTATTATTATTATTATTACTATTATTAATTATTAGTATTCGTTTCCAAACCATATACAATATACATAAATAATTAAAAATACACAATAAATACAGGGTGTCCCAAGACGAGCTTACGCTATCGTTATTTTAAAAACTATTCATATTATTTTACGAAATTTGGTATCTAGAGGTTTTCCGACATGCCCGTTTCAACTAGACCCTAACTTTCTTATTTTAAATGGAATGCTTTATTTTTTATTTAACCGTTGAATTCAGCAGAAAATTTTACATATGAAACCATAAAAAAATTTACTCATGCTCAACGGCTTCCGGCGTAATTCAACTTTTTTTGATTTTTCATCGAAAAACGGCCACTTCTTTCATTCTATATCTTGAGAATGGAATCGAATTTCTATAATCTGTAAAAACAGTTTTATAAAGAAAGGTTTTGTTTACAATAATACAAATTAATAATCGACTATTTTTGAAAATTGTAATGTCTACGTGAACGTAAAATCGCAGTACACAAAATTCAAAAAACTCATTTTTTTAAATGAAACACCACATTTTTTATTATGTAAATGAATTCTTCGTTATAAAATAAGGGTAGTTTGTGTGGTATGTCCTATGTTGAAAGTTGATAGATTTTTAGTAAAATGGAAAATATTTAAATTGCATACATTAGTATTTGTTTATAAGTCTAGTTTAGTTGGCTGTGAACCTTTTGTTGTAGCTTTATGTTATATTTTCTTTTTACTTCGTATTTTACATTTAATATGATAGTAATTCTTAATAATTCATTAAAATAAACAATAATAAATAGGTACTAAATATACAATTTTATTCTTTTTCCACCAAGGCCCACTTCAATTAAATTTAATAGCTAATGTAAATAAATACACTCTGTATATAATAGGTACATTACAACAAATATTTCTTACACCTTGCAAAACTGAAGTGAGCGATTTTCGATAGGAAATATCGCATACGGACCACATGGAGTGAGTCTACTGAGCACTTGTTAAAACCATTTACATAGTCAAATTTGGATATTATAGGCCTGATGCATCGCTTAGCATAAACTACGACGGAGAGGATGCATCTTCTACGGAGATATGCCAGAAGAAAAACCGCAAAAACTGGCAGAGAAGTGGTCCATCTAAATAGTATTCATCCAAAAAATTGCACAGTTTATACCAGCTGGTGTTGCCTTAGCCAGATCTTCTCTCGTGCATTCCTCTTCTAAATTGGCGCACGGGAGCACATAAAAAGTCAGAATGCTTTCAGGAATTATAATAATATAAACTAATTAGGCTTGCTTAACATTTGCTTTTACTTTTTTGAAATTTTTAATACACCAAAATATATGTACATTGTTTAAACTCAGTTCTTGCATTGATGTTATTGAAATTTTATTGTGGTTTTGTGGTAGGTCATACAATCATATTATGCACAATTTAATCTTATTATTACATAAAAAAGGTTTACAGTCGCAAGAGAACTAACTTCACTATTCTAGGAATTATGTTTAGCAGCTTAGAGATAATTAAGTTAGTTGTAAACAGGATACTAATATACTTAACATAGTGTAACAACTTGATACGCTTTGGTGTACGAGTACATACATACTTGTTTTCATCATTAATAGGACTTTACGAATACATAACATTCATAAGAAAATAACCATATTTTTTATAGATTCCAAAAGCTTACGAAACATTCATTGTAGAAAATTCATCGTAGGACAATTTATCGTAGAGAATATAACGTAACGTAACCAAGGATTATTATTATTATTATATTATATTATATTATATTATATATATATATATATATATATATATATATATATATATATATATATATATATATATATATATATATATATATATATATATATATAATATATTATTATATTATTATTAACCAAGAGTTATTAGAGAGTTATTGCAGCTGCAACGCAAAAATAACGTGCACGCTAAAGTCACGTGGCAACCAGAATACGCATGCGTACTAATAAGGTTGACGTTATATGGATAAGGGAATACGTTATGTGTGATGGGATAGCGAGCGTTTAACGTCACACGTTCTGTATGTGTCAGATGTGTTGAGAGGTTATGTTTCGTTACAAGTGCGACTGTAACTTGGATACACTAATCGTCGAAGTGCTATACATAACCCTTCGACATCTATAAATAAAGTGAATTGTCTCACAATTACTAATTTGGATATATGACTCAATACTTACCACTAGCTCTATGTCTATATTTTGTTAAAATTGGATTAGGAATTTTTAATGCTCTTGCTAACAATTGTAAATCTTCTTTGTCAAACCGAAAGTAGTGTCTAGCTTCCTCAGGTGTTAAATCTTCTAACGATAGTCGTCCATATTGTTCTTCTTTCTTAATAATAGATATTTTTTGAAAATCATACAGGAAAGCATCTTCTACGTCATTCCATTTTAAATTTTCACACATTGCTACTTGCAGTAAATCTTCCATATTTGTAGACATTGCAAATTACATTATCCTAACCTGTCAGAGCGTTTGTATAAAGGTAAAGATTGCTTTCAGCGTTAAGGTTAACGTGAATACACATGCGGTAAACATTGAAATTGACAGTCCCTTATTTTTAAAATAAGGTGATTTTTACATAACGTTAGCGTTTACGTTCTTTCATCTTAGAAATTGCAATAACTCCCTATTGCAGCTTCAACGCAAAAATAACGTGCACGTTAAAGTCATGTGATAGCCCGAATGCGCATGCGTACTAATAAGGTTCACGTTAAATGAATAAGGTGATACGTTGTGTGCGATAGAATAGCGAGTGTTTAACGTCACACGTTCTGTTTGTGCTGACGTTATGTTTCGGTGAAAAGTGCGACTGTAACGTCGTTTGTATTGCTTTTGAAATTGAATCTCCTTTATTTTTAAAATAAAGTGTTTTCTACATAACGTTAATGTTTACGTTCTTTCATCTTAGAAGTTGCAATAACTCCCTATTAATATATACACTGGATTGATAACTTGTATGTGGTGCACGTAGTCACCTGTGAGGCAAGCAATTGGAAGACAGCCATTTGCAGAAAAGGCAAAATACGCGCCAAATTTAAAATTACATATAGAAACAAATTATAAATGGGATGAATTAACAGATATTTTCATATTTATTGTGTACATTTTAAAAATTATGGTTATTATTTTAATAATACAAGATACATTTATAACATATACAGAAAATTGACAAGAAAATACGACTATGAATTTAAAAATAATATTTGCTTATTAAAAAGATGCCTTTTGCATATGTGTTGGAAAATTTGGAAATACATATAGAAGGTGCTGAGTCTGGTTTAATCTTCTTGTATATCTTCCAGGCCTTTTTAAATAATCAGTTTCAAGAAAATAATCACTGCAAATTTTTGTTGCTTTTGTAGGTGTTAAATCTTTTTTTTATGGCATCTATCTACAATCGTAATATACACTATTATTTAAAGGAAATCTGTAAACAATAGTATATATATATATATATATATATATATATATATATATATATATATATATATATATATATATATATATACAGGCTGTTTCTTTTAAAACAACCAGCGCTTTTTTGGGCGAACTAACAACTTTAGGGAAAAATGTTTTATACCAAAAATGATCAAGAATAAAGGGATAATGTATCAATAGTAACAAACCGAATATTTAACCAGTGGTTCTTACAATTCTGTTAACAGAGTTGTTAGGACCTCTGGCATATGGTTGACATGTTGAGTAATCTTGACTACTCTGTTTAACTCTCCCTTGTTGTACTACTGATGATGAGAACTTAGTTCTCGAAATACGTATTTAGTTTTTATTAAAATTAATTTTAAGGTTAAGGGGTAATTATAATAGTTTTAGTTATATTTAACCTTAGACTCCATCTATTATTAATTTTTATGATTAGGTATTTTGGAATTATTCCAAAAGAAGATTGGTTGGCAGCTTTTAAGAAATGGAAGGAAAGTATGGTGAGGTGTATTATTGTTATTACTTCGAACATATTTAAAATAAAATTTTAATAATATTATCCATGTGTCTCTCAATAATTCTAGCGTGACCCTCGTATGTAGATAAATGATTATTTTCTTCCTACTAGTTTGTCGCTGTTTTGTAGGCCGGATTAGTTATGAATACTATGGAGCGAATGGGCAGTAGATCAGTCACAATACGGTACTTGAAAGCCCCAGTTAAGCTGAAACGATCGTATTACCATAGCCTGAATCTTTTATAAAATATATTCGCAGTATATGATATTCATATGAATAGTGTTATTGAATAATTCGCATTTTGACGTAATCACCGCAAATATATCATAGTTCATACCCTATAAATATAGGAATTAAATTTAAACGTGATTTTAATTCACACAAGTATTTGCATCCAATTAAAACATTGTAATAGTGCAAAACAATTACAAATTAAATTTGATTTAGATAATTGTTATGCGGTAATTAAGTATTGTTTCCAAAAGCTTTAATATATATTGTAGGATATTTGCAGGAAATTGGCCAAATTCCGCAAAAACAAGGTTGCACAAAAAATAAAACATTTTAAAAAGAATCCACCTAAAATTGGAATTACTTCATAATATTAACAGCATAAATATAAGAGTCACGCTAGAATAGGGGATTCCATCATTTTTTTATATATAATTTCATCTGAACGTATAAGTAAAACTAAGACTGTCGGTGAAAATCCGGTGAACAAATTCCTATTAATAAGCGAGTTAGAGTCCTCCGAAATTTGAAAATATAGATGTGATGTGACGTCACATATATAAGTTTTTATATCAAACTATTTTCTTTGTGGACCTAAATGTTTTTGAAATATATGTTATTTCTAAATTATATTTATAAAAAAAAATAATATTATTATACTGTATAAGTCGACATGATTTATAATTGGAAATGTATTTAAATTATTAAGTTTAATGCAAAATATTTATATTCAAATAAAAACTGTTTGAGCATTGTACTACTGGACTGATAGCCACGCCTCCGCTATTTGAATTTCTCTACTTCCATTGGTAGTAGGCTTCGCCCCTAACTCGGTATTCGTTATATATTTATAGGTGGTCTTTGAGTCGCCAATCAAAATAATATATATGGATTTCATATGAGTGACGAGCTGCTAAAACAAAAACCCCCTTATTTCCGAAGTATTTCAATTATATCATTTTATTTCTTTATTAATATTTATTATTAAGTATATACTTTCACTATTTTTTACTAATTTCTCTAATTCGATTGAGCTGTAATCCCCTATTATTGAGAATAAGAAAACCAGATAGGGAGGGGAAAACAAAATTTGCACTATCATTTTAAATAGTTAGTTAAATGTAAATCGATTTTTTACAGCAATGCATAATTCATTTGATATTTCATTTCGACGAAATATTGCCAATTTAAGGAACGCTTAAAATTTAAGATATTATGTTGGTGCACCGGCCATTAGTACTTAAAGTATCGTTGATTCATTGTGACGGAAAATATGGAATTAACCAAAGAATATTTCCTTTAGTTTTTGGCGAAAGAAATGTAATACGAATACAACACTCGCCATACTCACCAGATTTGTCAATATAAGATTTTGGGTATTTTCTGGACTTACGGGGTAAAAGGTTTTCGTCTGAAGAAGAGATTAATGTTGCAATTTATGATTATATATTTTCTAAGTATTCAGCATTATAAAAGAAGAGTGGTTGGGAGCTTTTAAGAAGTGGAAGGAAAAGGAAAGAATGGTGAAGTGTCCTATAGCTCGTCCAGGAATCATTTGAACAAATGACTTAAATCCTACGTACCAACACTAATCGTTGCTACTGTAAAAATAGGAATAGCAAAATTTGGGAAAATGATGTAGCGGTACTTTATCAAAATCCCGCTAATAGGGGATTCCACCATTTTTTAAATATAATTTCATCTGAATGTATAAGTAAAACTAACACTGTCGGTGAAAATCCGGTGTAAAAATTACTATTAATAAGTGAGTTATAGTCCCCCGAAATTTGAAAATATAGATATGACGTCACGAATATAAGTTTTTATATCAAACTGTTTTTTTCGTGGACCTAAATGTTCTTAAAATATATGCCATTGCTAAATTATATTTATAAAAAAATAAATGAATATTATTAGACTGTACAAGTCTACATGATTTATAATTGGAAGTGTATTTAAATTATTAAGTTTAATGTAAAATATTTATATACAAATAAAAACTGTTTGAGAATTCCAGTACTGGATTGATAGCCACGCCTCCGCTATTTGAATTTCTCTACTTCCATTAGTAGTAGCTCCCCCCTAACTGGGTATTCATTATATATTTATAGGCCGTCTTTGAGTCGCCAATCAAAATAATATATATGGAATTCATATAAGTGACGAGCTGCTATAACAAAAAAAAAACCCTTATTTCCGAATTATTTCAATTATATCGTTTTATTTCTTTATTAATATTCATTATTAAGCATATACTTTCAATATTTTTTTTATTGAACATGTTTTTATTATAATTTGTGAAAATTAGGTGTAATGACATATTGTTTGTTCTGTATTTCATAAAATCCAAGTAAAATATTAAATTCTAGAATTAGGGAACAATGGGGACTTATAAATTTGACGTCACACGCGGCGGATCGGCGGCGGACCTGCCTCCACACAATTTAGAAAAGAACAACAAATTTTAAAAAAAGAGAGAGATGATATACCATGGCCGAGTCGATCAAATGCTCTCCCCTTCAGCACTTCGCCTCGTTGGTCACTAAATTTGTTTGTTATTTAGTCAGCAAAGTTTGGTTGTGTTATTTTGTGTTGTGCCTGTTATTAATTATATCTTGTACTAAAATGTAGTGATCCTTGGAATTTGAAATATCACTAAAAACTAAGTTCACATATAAATGAGTTTAACACAAAATGATGTACCGGGGGTGCGATTTGTATTTAAAAACATTGAAAACCATTCCGTCTTATAGTTGAAGAGATGGTTAGAATGCCGGGGTTTGAAGAAAAGTGGAAATAAACATGAATTAATTGAAAGGTATGCACTGAGTAGAATATATACTTAAATAATTATATAAAAATGTATTCAATCTGACATGTTCACGTTTACTTTCGAAGAACAGTTGCAGTGATCACGTGGTGGATCACATGATTGATAAATGTTAAATTGTAGAGCTAAATATTGCTCACTACATAACTACTTATTAAATACTTTTTTACTCACTGGATGGCGTCCGAAAAGTTTGAATTGTATAAATCCCCATTAATACATTGTTTATGAAAATGAATACAAAATAAATACGAGTACACTAATAAGTTAGCATGCTTTTATTTAACTCTATGTATATCTTACGAATATTGGTTATTATTATTATTATTATTCGTGTCCAAACCATATAAATAATATAAATAATTAATAGACAATAAATATATAAAACATTACAACAAATATTTCTCACTCATTAGATACTAAAGTGACCGATTTTCGGTAGCAATATACCTCAACCGGACGACTTGGAGTGAATTTAGCTGAGCTTGTTGTTATAACAATATAAATAGTCACATTTGGAAATTATGCACTATTTATAAATATGTAGGTATAGGTAACTAATTTCTATGTAATTTAGATAAATATAAGTGAAATGCTATATTGCCACTGAAATTGATCAAGATATCCAAATTTATAGTTGAAAGATTAACGATTTCTAATGAAATATTTGCCTATGAAGTGTTACGAGTATAATGTATCTTATTTATCATACACATACACCATATTGAGATACTTGATGTCATACCAGATTGTACGGTATCTCGAATGGCATTTTCTCTTAATATATTATGTACTGCAATTCTATAAAAAGTACACGTCTAGATCGAATCAATTATTCAGCATCTGTGAAAAGCCACGGATATTTCAGCTTAAGCGTGAAACACGATCGGTTTCATTGTGCAGAGATCGTTAACATATCAAAACTCACCTACTTACATTATACTTCAAATTATTTATTGATACTATACCATTATAGCAGATCAGATATACGTTTTTCGTTTTCTAAAGGTGTAAATTGGCTTGACACTTGATAGAAATTAGATACAAAGTTTATTATCATTTTAACGATCTTTATTTTATATAGATCATTAGAAACAGGCGAAAATGGAACATGTTTTCTTCGCTCGCGTCAAATTTAGAAAACGAACCCTTTGCTTTAGAGTAAGATCCCAGGGCCCCCAGACGTAACTTATTTTCTCAAAGATGAAATGTGTGGAATAGAGTAGTATTCCTATGTACATTGAAAGCACGCATACCTGCTAAGTTGGGTAGACGGCCAATTTACTGGTACCAGGTGCGAAAGGTAAGCAAAAATTGGACTTACTTCACTTAAATTCTGAAAGCTGATTTTTATGTATGGCTTATAGAATATCAGTACAAAATAATATTCAACACTCCCAGACACTTCCGGTCGGCCTTAACTTCCGACAGACGCTTTAAAGCTCACACAAAAATACATGAACTTTACTTATTTTCTGATGCTTGATTTTTATATATGTTACTTAGGTGACTATTTCAAACCTATATGTACACAGCCGGACAAATGCTGAGGGCCAAACATCCCCCCAGACACAAAAAACATTCTGCTATGAGTATTAGCGCGGGGGACTAATTATTTATAAATAAATAACTTCTTATTTTGAATAATTAAATTTTTTATTTCTTTATCAAATGCTTTTAGTATTTTATTTTCTAAATTATGTGGTGCAAAATTTCCTATTATTTCTTCTGAATTTACGTCTTTTTCTTCAAATAACTCCTTTTTCGATGACATTTTCTTGAATAAAAGCACACATTTCGTCAAAAGCAGTTTGATGATGTCGACGAACATCATGCCAATGAGTTTAGTTTTTTTGGGGGGATGTTTGACCCTTAGCATTTGTCCGGCTGTGTACATATAGGTTTGAAATAGTCACCTAAGTAACATATATAAAAATCAAGCATCAGAAAATAAGTAAAGTTCATGTATTTTTGTGTGAGCTTTAAAGCGTCTGTCGGAAGTTAAGGCCGACCGCAAGTGTCTGGGAGTGTTGAATATTATTTTGTACTGATATTCTATAAGCCATACATAAAAATCAGCTTTCAGAATTTGAGTGAAGTAAGTCCAATTTTTGCTTACCTTTCGCACCTGGTACCAGTAAATTGGCCTTCTACCCAACTTAGCAGGTATACGTGCGTTCAATGTACATAGGAATACTACTCTATTCCACACATTTCATCTTTGAGAAAATAAGTTACGTCTGGGGGCTCTGGGATCTTGGACTACTTGATTGCCTAGCTTTCGAGTCTGATTTTCACTGGGATTTATTGTATTTAGCTTGATTCTAACATCACCAATAGATTTGACTGGCCCCTAATACTGATGGTTATATTTGGGTCATTTTCTATGAAAAATGGATTTATATGCTTTTGTTTGCTCCACAATTGTTAATTTTATTATGTATGAATGGGGTCATACCAAAAAGAAAAAAATGTTCTTTTTTCTTTCATAAATGAAAAATTTACCTAATATTATGCATATATACATAAAAAATATTTAATATTATTATACTTTTCATTCATTCATGATTTTCTTTACAAAGATTCTGAGTCTGATTTTGTGATGTCATAATTTTGTATACAAATACACGATAGTGAAGCACACATGTACTCGTGCCTGTACTGTACATGAATCAGATATGTCATCTGTCACTTTTCTAACATATATATAATCAACATTTTGAAAATAACTTCAATATCCTTGCAACAAGTTGTTTTTTTACAAATAACAACAAAATATGCTAAATAAAAATTATAAATTAATACAATTTATGTTTGATTTAGGGCCGGTACTTCAATCTCCTGGTAAAGTGTCTAGTAATTTAACTGCCAGATAAAATAACAATATCGCATCATACATTTGACATGTGTATAATTTTGACAATTTACGCTATAATATTGATGCGAAATTTTTATTTTTTCTGGCAGTTAAATTACTTGACACTATCAGGAGATGGAAGTACCGGCCCTTAGATATTACAATGATTGTACAATATTGTTTTGTGCCGTCCTGCGAGAACAACTCGTTGAGAAGTAAAAATAAAATTTTTGTTCCTATTCTCATGATTCAAGATGTAAAGGAAAGATGGTATAAGAAGCAACAAATACTCCAAAAGTTTTAAAGACTACTTTTGCTTCTGATGACATAAACGTTAAATGTAGTTCCATTTTTACTCGGTAGCAGACACTTCGGTCGCAAAATTGTGACGTCATTTGAAATTTTATATAAACTAGTAGTTTTAAGTATACTTTCAGAAAAAAATAAATTGGAAAATGTGGTATGACCCCATTATACCTACATATTAGCCTGACTCCATAATATTGAATTGTCTAAAATTAACATAAAACAAAGAAAAATTCCCTTAAAATAAAATAAAAAAAAAAACAATGAAGAAAAAAATAAAAGCAACAAATAGGTAATTTAAGTCAGCATAAAATTAATTTTAATCAGTTTTCGTTTGATTTCTTAGAGAAATAATAATTATTAAGCGATTTTTCTTATACCTATTAATTTTTATAAAATTTAATCCCGCTCCTACCATGCACCTGTTAAAGTGACAGTTAGTGTTACTGATAACCAACAGTTATGTTGCAAAATTGTTCGTACCAACATCTTTGGTTAGAGCTAACTAGAAGTAAAACTGTTGTTCCCATCGCTTGTAACCTTCAGTTTAATTCTTAACTAATGGTTAATAAACTGTTACTTTAACTAGAGGTGATAGGATCGATCGTAAAATAATTATAAAAATCACAACCGGTCACTTCACGCATGCTACTTTATGGATTTTTTTTTATCCATAAATATTAGCATTACATTATCCATTTATGCTCGTATTGCATGTTACATGATCACTGGATAATATTTTCTATGAATATTTCTCCAATATATCAAACCTTCGTTCAGAAGATGAGAAAATATGGGGCTATTACTTCGTAATTTATCTTAGGACGTGTTGAAACCACACTTGTGCATCTATTTGTTTTTATTCTAGTAAAAGCATCTCACATGAATGTAAATCACCCGGAATGCAGATTTACGTAACCCCACTTTTCATTTTTTACCATCCACGTGTTCAAGCATAAGCTCGCGTCACGTGATACACGTACAAGATCAAGGTCAAATAGTTGCGGGTATTTTTAGTCGAGCATGTTTCCATATTTACACAAACCGCCTTTGAAGAGTGTATATAAACAGTGAACGTATCTAGTATGCTCTGTAAGTTGTAGGGAGAAATCAGAATTTTAAACATTTGCTGCTCCTTAAACGTACAAAGAGACTTTATGGCAATGTCAGGTGAACGCAACTACTTGTAAATAAATAATAAGCTACATACTTTCTGTATCTCCTTTTAGAGATCGCTTCATAAAGTCAGACGTGTTTTGCTTTTGGAATGGAAACTTTTTATAAATACAATAACCAAAATTAATATCTACTAATCATAGAAGTAATTACCTTCCGTCACCTTTAGGTAAGGAAGGTATTGTCTTTGGTCAAAAAATTCGGTGGTGAGTTTTTAATGAATAAGCACGTTTTAAGGTCCCTAGAATACGATTTTACTATTTTTACGATGATGTCTGTATGTGTGTGTGTGTGTGTGTATGTATGTATGTGTGTCCGTGTGTGTGTGTGTGTGTGTGTATGTAACAAAATTTTCGTCTGCGATAACTCTAATACTACAATTCCAAAAATTATAATTCTTTCGTATTCCTCTTCGTTGCATCCATATGAAGAGCTGATTAGATTTTGGTTATAATTGGTCAACCGGAAGTACCCTTATTTGAAGATTTTAACAGTTTTTCTTGAAAAAACGATGTTAAATATAATTTTTTTACATTTAATGTTATTATAAATATTAAAGAACATTGTATTCTCTATACGATTTGACTGCATTTTATACTTAATATTAAATGGATATAGAATTAAAAAATTATAAAGAAATTAAATTTTATAAAGTAGACATAGCTATGAAAACAGCTACTATATTATGAAAATTCTGATTGAAAGATGTCAGTGTCAATTGACATATTCGTAGTATATTTGTGTTATATTATAATTTTACTCGAAATTTAGGATCTTTTGCTCGAAACTTTCTGTATAGAATTTTTATAAAGTACATACAACTGTCGAAAGGTAATGTACGTATAAGAAATTTAGAATTTTTTACAAGGAACTTTCTGTATGGTTTTATAGAAAATACATAGGCATTTACGAAAATTCTACCGATAACACGACTGGTAAAAAGTTACCGTGTTCGAAAATTGTACAATATCTACCAGATCCATCTACCGGATTCATGAAGAATCTAATCTCAAAGAAGGTAGTGATGCAAAGCGAAGTGCACGCGTTAAAAGTGGAAATGTGTTCAAAGTATGACTCTGCACCGTTTGTTAACTACATCAAATTTCTAACCTGTTTCAAATTTTCAAATTTTTTATAGGTTATGGATCTACCCTGTTTACCACTTGCGTTCTTAAAATATCGATTCCGGTAGCTATAACCTGATAAACAGCTGTTTACTGGTAACAGTTCACAGGTAGAATTTTCGTAAATGCCTCATATAACTGACGGAAGGTAATGTGCTGGCCACATCAGATTTTTTTTTATTGCGATTGCGACGAAATCACAGTGAACATTGATTTCATCCGGCTCGAAGGACAAATGTTTGGGTTTTGTTTTAGTTAATTTTGTTTAAAAAAAGACTATTACAGGATATCCAAGATAACTTGTCAACCATGGAGAAAATTATGAGATACGAAGAAGGTTAAATTAGATAAAAGTTCATGAATCACAAGATATTTATTTGCAGGCAAATGTATATTTTTGCGAATAACTTTGGATTGTGAAATAATAGACCTTTTCAATTTAACATAAATTTCTTTTTATCTCTGTACATTATAAGTAAAATGGCGCCTGCAACAGCCAGCTAGGTTATCAAACGAAACGGCAAAAATATTTTCTATTTCTTCTTTTATTTGAAAAAGACTATTCTGGATTTTGGTTTGCACCTCTTTAAGGCACTTTTTTTATAATCTTTCGAACCATCCTGTTGTCGATTTTGATTTGCTTATTGTAATTTTTGTTACGATGTTTGTAAAATTAAATGTTTAAGAATCTGTTAAGACCCCAATGGGGACTTACAAATTTGAAGTCACCCACGGCGGATCGGCGGCGGACCTCCCACCACACAATTTAGAAATGGACAACAAATTTTTAGAAAAGGCGAGGTGATATACCATGGCCGAGTCAATCACATGCTCTCCCCTTCAGCACTTCGCCTCGTTGATCCAACAAGTTGTTTGTTATTTAGTCAGCAAACTTTGGTTATATTATTTTGTGTAGTGCCTGTTATTAATTATCTCTTGTACTAAAGTGTAGTGATCTTTGAATTTGAAATATCACTAAAAAACCAAGTTCACAAATAATTAATGTCTTTAACACAAGATGATGTACCGGGAGCACGATTTGTGTTTAAAAACATTGAAACCCATTCAGTATTACAGTTGAAAAGATGGTTAGACTGCCGGGGTTTGAAGAAAAGTGGAAATAAACATGAATTAATTGCAAGGTATGCACTGAGTAGATCATAAACTTAAATAATTATATAAAAATGTGTTCAGTCTGACATGTTTACGTTTCCTTTCATAGCAGTTAACAGTGTTGTGATCACGTGCTGGATCACATGATAAATGTCAAACTGTAGTGCTAAATCTTGCTCACTACATAACTACTTATTAATTACTTTTTTACTCACTAGATGGCGTCCAAAAAGTTTGAATTGTATAAGTCCCCATTACCCTGAAGAAGATGTATGTAAGTGGTAAGTGTATACCGATACGTCGGTTTTGTAAGAAACG
This sequence comes from Harpalus rubripes, assembly GCA_963082715.1. Taxonomy (NCBI): domain Eukaryota; kingdom Metazoa; phylum Arthropoda; class Insecta; order Coleoptera; family Carabidae; genus Harpalus; species Harpalus rubripes. The sequence goes on along the minus strand of OY720456.1, from coordinate 12,927,786 downwards.
CTGTATGACTGAGATTTCGAGTATTTGCGTTAATACCTAAATCTTATCAACAGTCGAGAAATGTTTAAAATGATATGTTCTATTTATTTGAAAAAAAGCAGGTATTTACGTTAATTTGAATGCAAATTATGTTCATTTGAATTATTAAATGCCCTATATTTGATTATGTGTATATATATCTAATCAAGTAACATACACGTTATTATTATTTTAAATATAATCTCTTAACGAGAACCAATATTTCACTATATGTAGTTTAACGATGACATTTTATAATTTAAGAGTTCATTTGCTCCTATAATTAAAGTAAACTCGAGTAAAATTAATTTCAACCTGAAAACCCACATACATTTTATTCAAATTAAGCTAGTTTTGTATTTTCATTTGCAGATTTGTGTGAAATAAATGTTGAAGTTCATATTTCCCGACGTCGTGACACGAACGTTTCGTCTCTGAAATATCATTTAATTAACTCCTGCTTTCATTTCTAGTTTTGTTTAACAAGAGAGCTGCATGTTTCAGTTACTTCCGCTGTAGATCGACGTTCAAAACGCTTTATGAAATTATAGCAGACAGAAATATGAAATGGGTAGATTTTATGATGGGTTTGTCTCATCAGAAACAAGCGAGATTAAGGACGTAAAAAGAAGAAATATATTCTTTTGTTTCAAATACAATAGCAATATAACAGTAAACCTTATCAGGATTTATTACAGGAAATATTGCTTTGTATTTTTCTAAAATTGAATACACCTAATAAATTATTATTTATGGCTTGATACGCAGATATTAAATATTATTATAAAATAGTTGTACACACTATGCCTATGACTTCAAATCGTTTCCTTCGTTTCAGGAAGTTATTCTGTAGCTTCATTTATATCTATAAAATCTACATTTCCCTTCAATTCTAGATTGAAAATTCTCAAATATGAGGATCTATGATAAAAGCAGATATGTTACTTTTTCAAATAGGTATTTTATATTAATTAAAAATTTGTCTATTTTAAAAAATAACACCATTTTACTGAACTCGCATTGTAATTATTAAAGTTTTAAACTATAGTAATACAAATAACAATTTATTATTTTTATCATAAAACTATTGTTTTTTGTACTGTTTTATATTTAAAAAAAATACAAAAAATGCAATTAATACGTATTTGCTATTGATTCTTTTTAATTTTTGTAAAAATATATTTTTTCGCATCGAAAATCAACATACAGGGTAGTAACTCGAACACCCGAACATAGCGATTTAACATGTAACACCAGAATTTCGTAATATCCTGCTTCCCTAATTATTTTAGGAAAAAAACTCTTCAAATAAAAAATAAGCAAAATTATTTATTTGCTTTGTAACGGCAGAAATAAGGTATGAAAATGTCGAAAATCACCTGAAAAATAGCAATAGCCATGGAATTAATGATGTGCCACTAAAAAATTCCCGCACGGAATTTTGTTTTTCCTGGGAAAACTCCTTCAATTACGATTTGCAGGGAAAAATATCTAGACTTTATTCCCCGACTTTTTTTGATTTCTTTTTTGGAAAACATTATACCTTGACATCTGGTCTTTTGTTTTGCATGCTTCTGCCTTGTGCCTATCTGTTACTTACTCCTATTCCGTCAAGAAATATTGTGGTGCTGTGCAATATTTGAAATTCATTAGGAAATTAAAAAAAAAAATCTAGGAAATTTGCCGGGAAATTTCCGGGAATTTTTCCTCATCATTCAATTTTGAAAATTGACCCATCACTACATAAAATTGAGACAAAAATTAACAAATGTCCTCTTTGGGAAAATATAGAGGGGGCGAAACTATGTTTTGGCCCCCCTTTCCTTATGTAATTTTTTAGTGCTTTTGCTCCGACCATGGCATTTGCATCACTGGTCAAGTTTCATTAGATGGCCACTAAATCTACAATTTTTATTTTTATAGGTGAAATCATGTCACTTTTTATTTAAAAAGAAAACATGTTTAAAAAAATCTGATGTGGCCAGCACATTACCTTCCGTCAGTTATATGAGGCATTTACGAAAATTCTACCTGTGAACTGTTACCAGTAAACAGCTGTTTATCAGGTTATAGCTACCGGAATCGATATTTTAAGAACGCAAGTGGTAAACAGGGTAGATCCATAACCTATAAAAAATTTGAAAATTTGAAACAGGTTAGAAATTTGATGTAGTTAACAAACGGTGCAGAGTCATACTTTGAACACATTTCCACTTTTAACGCGTGCACTTCGCTTTGCATCACTACCTTCTTTGAGATTAGATTCTTCATGAATCCGGTAGATGGATCTGGTAGATATTGTACAATTTTCGAACACGGTAACTTTTTACCAGTCGTGTTATCGGTAGAATTTTCGTAAATGCCTATGTATTTTCTATAAAACCATACAGAAAGTTCCTTGTAAAAAATTCTAAATTTCTTATACGTACATTACCTTTCGACAGTTGTATGTACTTTATAAAAATTCTATACAGAAAGTTTCGAGCAAAAGATCCTAAATTTCGAGTAAAATTATAATATAACACAAATATACTACGAATATGTCAATTGACACTGACATCTTTCAATCAGAATTTTCATAATATAGTAGCTGTTTTCATAGCTATGTCTACTTTATAAAATTTAATTTCTTTATAATTTTTTAATTCTATATCCATTTAATATTAAGTATAAAATGCAGTCAAATCGTATAGAGAATACAATGTTCTTTAATATTTATAATAACATTAAATGTAAAAAAATTATATTTAACATCGTTTTTTCAAGAAAAACTGTTAAAATCTTCAAATAAGGGTACTTCCGGTTGACCAATTATAACCAAAATCTAATCAGCTCTTCATATGGATGCAACGAAGAGGAATACGAAAGAATTATAATTTTTGGAATTGTAGTATTAGAGTTATCGCAGACGAAAATTTTGTTACATACACACACACACACACACACGGACACACATACATACATACACACACACACACACACATACAGACATCATCGTAAAAATAGTAAAATCGTATTCTAGGGACCTTAAAACGTGCTTATTCATTAAAAACTCACCACCGAATTTTTTGACCAAAGACAATACCTTCCTTACCTAAAGGTGACGGAAGGTAATAATATATCCAGACATAAGATTCGTAGGTACTTAAACTGCATTTTATTTAATTTTTCTGTAATTATTATTGAAAAATATATAATTTCATGAAATAAAAAAAAATTACCTCAGCTCCCTGGGTAATAGAAAAGTCGGGGCCTATGGTGGTCCTTACTTTGTGTCGATAAAAACAGAAAGAGTACTTACTCAAATATTTTGATTCATATTTTGAAAGATCGTGAACTAAGTGAATTTGCATTTGTTTATTTAAGAGCCCCTTAAAATTTAAGTTTTGTTGGTAGCTGGGCATTAGTCAAGTAACTTCTAAATTCTAAAAATAAAAATGTAACTTAAATCCCTTTGAATTTAAATATTCCATTTTCGATTGGATGTGGTAGATTTGGAGCAAGTGATAATGGCTCGTATTACGAACGCACTATTATAATATACCCATTATGAAGTGCTGTTTTACCTTTTATTCTTAGCTTGAACATCACTTTTAATAAAAGGGCCCTACAAAATTGGGTTAGTAATTCGAGCCTACACAAATTCTGGTCGCGATCTGGGACCCGGATTCGATCTCGACCGACGCCAAAATTATTTCGAATCTTAAATGACACAATAGTGACCCCTGTTGTGCACTCTCCGCGCCTACAATAAGAGCCCGTGTGGTGACGCTTGGTAAACGCCCGCACGGTATGAATATGTAATCATCATTACCGATATCTGTTTACAAAGCAGAATGGCACATCCATCAAAGGGTAATATGCCGTTGTGATTTATTTTTATTTAAAATTCGACCGTGTAACAATCTTAATAAGTGTATATGATTAAAACTCAAATTAATAAATAAATATTGGCAATAATAGTTTTGTTCGTTTCGCTACCTTGCGTCTACGGTTTACTATCGCGCCCATATACTTTGTATAGAGGCTGCACTAAACCGTAGACGTAAAGTAGCGAAATGAACAGACCTAATGCACAACACAAGCAATAAGAACAACATAGTGATTTGCTTAATGAAGTTTGGGTATAAGAACTAGTCTAAAATATGTTTCCCATTAATAATAATAGCTGTACTCACCCTAAGATGACTAGCTCGCCGTATTTAACGAGTTTCGGTTTATCACTAGATGGCGGGTCCTCTTCAAGAATAGGCGACTCTGTACCGCGCTCTGTACCATCCGTCCTGAAAACATACACTTTACATTAGACCACATATCATGTCAAAAACATCAACAGTTACTTCTTCAAAAATAACTTTTTTTTTCTCTTGGGCACAAGAATAGGTCGATAGACATCAGCCATTGAACTGCACCAAGCAATGTTCAGAATGAAACTGATAAGTAAGTATACTAAGAATGGTTCCTGTTCTAGATCATGTTAAGTTTAGTTAAACGGTGTTCTAGGCTGTAGGTAAAGGCTGTAATCGCCTATACTTCATGAAAGGAACTTGTAATGTTAAGAATACACTCGACAATATGACAGGAAGTAAGTGTGTGAATAGCAGTGGTACAGAAATACATATACGTATGGAGTAATATATACCTATGCGTTTATTTAAAAAACGACAGCAATATTACGTTAAATTATTTAAAATTGGAAACAAAAGAAGCCACATATATTTCGTACTACATTTTTTTTTCAAATTCAATGTTTACTATCATTTACCTATGTGTACAAAATATTGTTGATAATACATAATAATTATTAAAACCAGACCCGGATTAACGAGGGGCCGACTAGAACGACCGCCAAAGGGCCCCCACAAATTAGGGGCCTTTACGATTTAGAGGCCTCCACAAATCAGGAGATTTAGAAACAAAGGCTACTATTTATTGGACCATGACATGATCGGGAATTTAACGTATAATAAAAATGTAATGTAATCTGATTTAACCTAATTTAACGTAACCCAATGGACCCGTCCAAATCTTCGACTTTTTAGAAAATACATGTTGCATATGAATTTTGAATATAAATAAATAAAAACGAAATAAAAATTGTTATATATTTTGTATTTTTATACCTAACATAATGTAATTAAAGTTTTTAGCGTAAAATGATCGCCGTGTTGTGACGTCAGTGTCATTACAGTCGTTCAGTTACCCTGCGAAAATGTCGCTATACAGTGGACCATGCATATTTTGCTCATAAATTCGCGATTGGCTTTACACATACTCTAACATACACATATTTAATATATCCGAGTAATTTTTTTATTAAGATCTAAAGAAAATTTACTTAGTAAATAAATTTATATTATAATTTATGTTTTAATTATTGTAATCTCAATACTTGTCATTGTTGTAATCATTTAGTAAATAGGAATGTAAATGTTCGATTACTTTTTATTATGAACTATGCTCTGATTATTGTAATCAATACTGTCATTGTTGTATTTTATTATAAATTATTTATCAATTTTCACAATATTACTTGTCCCATTAGTTCAATTTGCACAGATAAAAAAACTGAAATCTCTTAGATGTTTTTGCGATTTTTGACCATTTCCAATAATTTTGCTCTACAAATGGTATCCATTATTTAAATTTTTTGAAAATGTGCAAATATGTATCTCTACCCATATTTGGTTTATCGCCCAAAAATTGAAGCTTTGACGCTCAATATTTGAGCGCAAATATGAGGAACAAAAAGATATATTAATTTGTGTTTGAAAGTTTTGATATTTTTACCCAAACGTAGGCGTACTTATATGAGTTTTGGGGGTCATAACTAAAAAATAAATATAGATAAAGACTTGTGGGTGGGTACCAGTAATTTATTTTATGGGAGGGAGGCGTCTACTAGCATACATATATCCGGCCCTATTTATAACATAACATTTTCAAATATATAAAAATCAATATGAAGATATTAAATAAGATAGACTGGTAAAACTATAAAAAATTATATAAATGTACTCCCGTACATGTTTTAGGTGTATGCTTACTCGTATACGGTGTGGGATGAAAGTATGGAATACTTAAGAAAAAAAAACAGCGAACTCAACCGGTCTTTTTTCAAACGTCGATTTTATTTTTTAAAAATACACATTAATATGTGCGATTCACCTTCCGATTTTCATTTGTCTTTAGTTATGACGTTATCGCAAAAAATTAAATGGCAATATAGATTTTTAGTAATGAAATCCGATAGGATTTTTCTTCCCTTTATGATCATGTAATTAAATTATAAGGTTGCATAACAAAATTTCTGAGAAAAATCGAGCTGAACATTTAATAATAATGAATAATCAAGATACCTACCTTGATAAATTTTTAAAATCAACATTTAATGTAGATATTATGGTACTTAACTTATAAAACATGATAAAGTGAAAAATGAAATCTAGGTATCTTGATTATTCATTATTATTAAATATTCAGCTAGACTTTTCTCAGAATTTTTATTATGCAATTTTATGATTTATTTGCGTGATAGGGAAGAATAATCACCATCGGATTCCACTATTAAAAATCTATATTGCTATTTAATTTTTTTTGTAACGTTATAATTAAAAAAACAATTGAAAATCGGAAGGTGAATCGCACATATTAATGTGCATTTTTAAAAAATAAAATCAACGTGTTTCAACGTTTCTAAAAAAACCGGCTGAGTTAGTTGTTTTTTTAATCTTCTATACTTAAATCCCACACTGTATATTGTACAATTGTAATATTTTAAAATTAATCTAAACTGTCTGACATAAGACATCATACAAATGATTATGTGGCATGTGGTATTGCGTATGCCTGTATATACTGTATATTAAACTATTAAAGTGCAATTTGCCTGCGGATAAAAGAATAAGTTCTATTTCACATAATTTATAAATTAGTTTCCTGTTTTATGTAAGACTTGTATTTAAATAAGAAATTGTTCTAAAATGAGAGATTTAAGGAACTTTTTATCTTGAAATACAATTTTGTATACAAACTCAAAAATTGATGCCGAAAGCCGAAACTTTGATCAAAGAAGTCCCAGAAAATATTAATAATTACATATATAGGTATTTTTATTTATTTGAATATAATTTATTTAATTCTAATAATAAAATCTAATTATGAAATGTAGGTAGGTACTTTAGTTATTTTTTTGCTATTTTCAGTAATTGATTACGTAATTTAAACGCACTCAACTAGTGTTGCATAAATATTTTCCCTATGTGAAAATAAACATGTACACATTATTCCTGATTGATTATCTAAATAATCTGGTTAACCTCTTTGCTGCTAACTTCAAACAACTGCATGTGCAGTGAATTTTCCACCTCATCGCATTGAAAACAGACGAAAAACAAACGCACGATTGCTATTGCCATAGCTCTGAACATCAACATCAACACACTCTACCGGGAACAGATGGAAGAGATTTTTGTCGGTGCAACCGTGCAACCAACCGAAGTGCTGGGAGAAATGTGACAGAAAAGGGTTAGCATGTAAACAGGATTTCAACACTGATAGAAGCAAGATTAGTGTTTGTACTTTTAACAGCGGAGCAGAAGTAATCAAACCAGCTTAAAATAAATATATCATCACGGCTTATTACCCATTGCTGGGTGTACCAATCTGCTTTGTACACAAATATCGGTAATGATGACATATTTGCACCGTGCGGGCGCTTACCAGGCGTCACCTCACGGGCACTCATTGCTGGCGTGGATAGTGCACCACAGGGGTCAATTTTGTGCTATTTAAAATTTGAAATATTTGGCGTCAGTCGGGATCGAATCCGGTTCCCAGCTTAAAGTTACGAATTTAACAAAATTAATTATTAGTAAAATAATACACATAGAAAAAGTTTTAAATAAATGTTTGCTTATTTCTCTACTCATGCATAACGAATGAAGATATAAACTTGATTCAATTTTCGTAGTTTTTCATGTTTTCTTTGCATCACGCTACTTTTAAGCAAGGGTAGATATCGTTAAATTTTTGGTAAAAACGTTTTAATGACCCTAAAATCCGATTTTAACATTTTTACAATGATATCTTTGAGGGTGTATACTTGTATCTGGATTTTGTATATTCTTTTAACTCATTTTCTACAATCGGTAAACTGGAAGTAGCACTCTACTTGAAGGTCTATATATTTTTTGCGTTCAGTTAATACTTTTCCTAGATATTTTGAAATATACATCTTGCAGCCTATGCTTATATTAAAATAAATTTAAATTAATATTAGTAGAGTTTTGAGAAGTAGGTTAAATAAATAAACCAGTATTACATTTGCATTAATTAAATCACTTATTCCAAAATTTCGAAATGTTCACATTAATTGTACTTGCATCAAGTCACAGAAATATAACCCCATTTTTCGGCACAGGTATTATCTTTCAATCAATTGTAAACGATTTATTGGCATCATTACAGTTAGTTTATTTGGTATTTGCCAATTAATTACAACAGTTGTAAGAATTAATTGGAGTTATTCCATAAACATAAGACACTGAAAGTTTGAAAACTGTATCTTAATTTTTACCTTCCGTCACCTTTAGGTAAGGAAGGTATTGTCCTTGGTCAAAAAATTCGGTGGTGAGTTTTTACTGAAAAAGTACGATCTAGGGTCCTTGGAATACGATTTCACTATTTTTACGATGATGTTTGTATGTGTGTGTGACGATTTTTTTCCGTCTATGTCTATAACTCCAACACTACAATTTTAAAAATTATAATTCTTTCGTATTTCTCTTCCTTGTATCCATATGTAGAGCTGATTAGATTATGGTTATAATTGGTGAACCGAAAATACCCTCAGTTAAAGTTCTTAAAAGTTTTTCTAGAAAAAACCCAGTTAAATATTATTTTTTGACATTTTATGTTATAAATATTATTGAATATTTTATTCTCTGTACGGTTACAGATTTTTTTTACTGTTTTTAAGTGACACATTTTATGGGTCGATTCTGATCACATCTAAAACATGACAAAAAACCATCTATTTTTGTTGATTAATATAAAATTATACATAAGAGAGGCAGCTTTCGTTGCGATTTTGTTAATTATTTACAAATTTACAGATAATGTAAGGTTTACAGATGTGAAAAGAATCGACCCATTAGTTTGCTTCACTTTATTAATACTGGACTATGTATAAATATATAATTTTGAGATTTTCCGTACAATTTTTAATTATATACCAAATTAAGATGTTAATGATTACATGGTGACCCTATTAAATGAAAATTATATGAGGGCTACCCTTATATTTTAATTACTTTCTTAATTTTAAAAGCCCAATGAAAGTTACATTTATGAAAATTATAATGGATCCTACTATTTCTATGCAAAGGGCAAAAAAATCTGATGTGGCCAGCACATAACCTCTCGCCATATATTTTACTTGGTTGTATGCATAAATTCTCACATGTATTTGCAAAATCTATGGGATATTTTAATATAAATTATGTATACAATTACAATACATATATATTCAATATCCTGAAATTTTCTTTTTCTACTTTCCTTTTCTTTTTCTTTATATTCGTTATTTTTTCGAAAATTCGTTTTATATTCTTTTTTACGTATATTCTTTTGCGTTGTTAACTTTTTTTATTTTCATAATCTTCATAATGATGTACAAATATTTTTGACAGTGGCATACAAATATTTTTGACTGCGACATTTGTGTCAATTACAAACATTTGAATTTCACAAACCAAGTTATTTTATATGCATTTCTTTATCTCTAAATCTATAGAAGATATAACAATGAATTTATATTTATCGAATAAAGAATTTAACGTTCTTTAATAGTAGTAGTATTTACATAAATTTTCGATAAATAATATTTAGATGATTTTTTTCTTGTAACTACTACTTCCGGTTGTCCAATTGTTACCAAAACTTAATCAACTCTTCCCATTATTGTTAGATTGAGGAATCCGTTGTTAAAAATGTCTTAAGTCTTATAGTACTTGAGAAATCGTGGATCCAACATCCACACATACATACACACACGCACGCACGTCCTCACACACACGCACGTGCTCACACACGCACGCACGCGCCCCCGCACACACACACACACACGCACGCACGCACGCACGCACCCGCGCCCTCACACACACACACACACACATCGTAAAAATGTTATAATCGGATTCTAGGGACCTTAAAAATTGTTTAATGATAAGTTGATTCTATTTTTTTTAAATATAACACAGGAGTCACTTTTGTTTCAAGTTTGATGCCGGTGGGAACTGAACCCGGGTCGTGAATTACAATCGGTGATCGGGTCATTTAACATTCTAACGCACACAGCCACGCAACCCCATGATGTTATATTTATTTTATTTATTAAGCGCAATTTTTACACTACTTTCTTATCATGGGGTGCTTTCCCATTAGACACAGAGAGATACTGTATAACACAGTATACGACACAGAGCGTTCCATTAACGACACAAGCGAACAAAGCCTGACTGCGTGTGAGGTTTGTTTTCTTAACTTATAAATTTGCTATGAACTGAAAATCTGCTGTAAACTGGGTTATAAATTTAAGTAACGTATCAGAAACTACCACATACTTATTATAATTTGTTATATCGCTTTCAGATTAGTTTAAAGGACAAAAAAGGAAACTATTGATAGAAATGCAATCTGGTGCACTTTTGACGAATTAAAGTGCGTTCCATTTGAAGTCCAACAGTGTCCGAGTGTGTCAGACAGTGTTACTCTGGAAAGCCCCCATGTTAAATGACGGTTTTCACAAAAGTGCTCTATAAAAGTGAGTTCGTAATACCGGCCATTGTTTTTTAAAGTTGAATAGGTACCTAATAGTTACCCCAAAGGAAAAATGTTTGTCCAGAAAATAAATTAAAAACCAAAACATGTTAAACTTTTAATCCATTTAACAATGATTCCACCCTTTCATGTTCAACCCTGCACTAACAGCTTTCATGCACTCATTCACGCTCTTTACGTTCTCTCACGCGCTGTTCATCGGGATAGGTCGTTCACCCTCACGCTCACTCATAACAACAACACAACAACCAGCCAGTCGGGCCCGTATCACATCCACGTCTCATATATGTTATGTATGGCCGTATCATATGATATTGCATTGCATCGACAGTGAACGTATGTGATGCATTGTATTGTTGACGACCTATGAAGTTATTAATGAATGAGCTGATTGTTCAATGAATGAAAAGGATAGATTGATAGTTGTTGATATTGTACGTGAAAGAATTTGTTTATAATTATTGCATATATGGAAGTGATACGTAATTTTCTGTGAAAATTTGAAGAATAATGTTAATTTTAGTCTAAACCGAGATAGCGTTTTGTTAATGACCGCATTATTAAAATTTGATTGTAAATAAAAAAGTGATGTCTTGTCAAGGAAGACAGAATAATGAATACTCCATCATGGAACTCAAATTAAGTATCATTTAAAGTAATGATTATTTTTATTTAAGAATGCTACGACTATGTACGGAAAGAAATTAGCACATGACAGAAAGTCAAAAACCTATCTACGTATATAAAAATATATCTGTGAGCGTGTTTATCAGGCATCACCTCATAGACATTCAAAGCTGTAGCAGAAAGAGCATCAAACAAGTCACTTTTATGCGATTAAAAAAACAAATTTCAATGGGTTCGCCTGGCTGTGCATCCTAGCAGATTTTTTCTCAGAGAAAGTGAAGATTTAAGATTACTCTACATGTAAACATGTTGAGTAATCTCAATGACTCTCCGAGAAAAGGGTTGTTGTTGTAGAACCACTGGCATGGTTGACATATTGAGTAATCCTAATTTCTCTTTACCCTGCTATAATAGGTTTCACATAAAATTTTACTAATGAAGATGAGAACAATGTTCTCGAAAAACATATGAGTTTTTATTTTCATTTAATTTTAAGGTTAGGGGACATTTTTAATTTTATTATCATAAATCTATGGCTTAACCCTTCGGTGGTGACGTGTTTAGAACTTTAGATAAAACATTAACGGTGACATCCGTCTGATAGACCCTTTAGAACTTATATGCCACATATTATTTTGCAAGTTAAACATAATATGCGAATAAAAAATGTTCTGTTAAATCTAAACTTTATTTTACGTGAAATGTACGAGCCCAAACTTATATTAGTTGGCCCGGTTTACATTTTCAACAAATTATAAAATCTACACAAATGGTTAAAAAAAATATACAATTCTTTCGGCTACTTTAAATATAAACTTATATCCATGTGCTTCAATGAGTGAGCATTTTATTTTTTTATTGACATATAATTTTTCAAATTATGAACGCCGATGTAAAAAATAATTATATTTTCCTGAGGATAATCCTGGTAGGATCGAAACGTTGAAGTAAATAATAATAATAAAAATTACATGACTGCACCCCAGAATTATTTTACTCCATATCCAAATCCAGTCAAGAAATTACTTTTCCAAATAAACTTAAAACTTAAAAAAAATAATGACTGGTGATAATAGTTCGACCGGTATTTTAAGGGTCATCTTCTAGTTCTAGTCCAGATTTAGCTTCTACCGAGACCCTTTACTTTGGCACAATGAAAAGCAACTTCGTAAAAATTCAGTGCATACAGTAAAATCTATCTTGCAAGATATATGGGACAGTACTCACAGGAAAATATGCAGGACTTAGGGATCCAATGTTTAATAGAATTGAAGCTTGTATTACTAATAAAAGCGATGTAACCCAATATGAAATGAATAACAAATTCACTTTTAGTAAGTTTAAAATCTATATTTGATACTAGTCGAAAGAAATTTTTACAAATGTTTCACCATTTGCGTAGGTTTTATAATTTGTTTGTTGAAAATGTTAACCGGCCCAACTAATGAGTTTGGGCTCATACAAGAATCAACCACAAAATATATTTGGGCTCATACAAGAATCAACCACAAAATATATATGTCCAAAAAAGAACCAAGGATAATAAAAATTATAACCCCCAGAAAAGAACAATTTTGTAGGTAAATTCTACATGACTTATAAAACACCGGTTCCTATGTCTCCATTTGCAACCGCGGTAACTTATATTAAAATTAAAACAACCGGCAACCTGCGTCGACAACCCAGGGACCAGTTTTATAAGAATAACCAAAGCCTAACTGTAAATTAATAATCCTCGGAATAATCTTAACAAATATCATTCCAGCTACTTGTTTTCTTCAGTTTCAACTTTCTTGCTTGTTTCGATGTAATCTATACTTAAGACTCAAGCACCCAAGCTACCAAGTGTTCTTAGTAAATAAATATTAAATCAAAAAACAAGAAGCTCTTACGGTATTACCTTGAGAAATGGTTTATAAACACACCACCTGCAATCCTCAAACCCGCGTTAGACGATGTACTACTTCATCCTCATGCTTATGACTATCTTTCCATCTATCCTCCATCATATCACGCACCCTCTGTGTTAACTCTTCCAGCATTTTACCCTCCATCTTTCACCCTCTGTCATAAGCCTGTTCCAGCAAGCTCCAGCCTCCTGCACTTTTATCGAGCGTGTCTGCGCGTGTATGCAATGTCGCTCAACGCCACGTGGGACAATGGGGTCGAAAAGGGCCGCCCTATAGGAGAGGGATTCTGCAAGGGCGAAGCCAAGGGCAAGGGCTCAGATGGAGAATTTAAATTGAGAGGGAAATTAAATTTTTCGAGTGGTTGTGTGGTGGAGAGACATGGTAATTGGACTATAATCGTTTTTGCAAATGATGTCGGGAGCATATGATCCCAAAACTGAAATACTCATTTGGGTTCAAATACTTAGCTTCGGTGACCGTTAAAAATTATAAACACTAACTGTTAGCAGTTTCAACATCTCGTGTGTCTACTAGAATAATACAACCTCTGGCATTTAATTTCTTCTGGCTATTAGCAACACTTTTTAAAGGTTATGTTTGTAGGTATATCCTGCTGGTTATATCTGTCTGACTTTTTTAAATAACAAGAAATATTATATTGCGGAATTGAATAAACGGATTTTTAAATGATGTACTTAGGTATATAATGCTAATTTGTAGTATTCTGCCTATATTATGGGGATGATACAGTTGTTTTAGGTAAAAATAAAGAGCACCCTATACATACTTGGTGCTTCACAACTTCGGGTTTAGTTCAAGATCATTTCTTTGACTTCTATAATCTCTGCAATTTCGACTACAATAGCGAAAACCGCATATGGTGAACTTATAGCAATTTTTTACTTACAAGTTCTTTCGGTTCACAATCGCTTAGACAACGTCTATATAGAGAATTGACCTGAGAAGTATTCATTGTGGAAATTTTCTTAGTAAAAATGCATGGCAAGAACGACCACTAACAAACTGTTTCACTGGATGCTGTTACTCGAAGTCCGTATTCCACTATTTGTTGATAATTTTCTATGGGATAAAATTATTTTTCAAATACAACCCGCTTATCCCAGCTGTAAAGAGACGCGTTTAGACTACACAATTGTTTTTTGACGACGATAATGAGTAAAATGAAAAACAGTATTATGTAATTGTGTTATTGATATTGCAATATGAACAAGTACGGCTCTTGTAAGTATACCTTAAAAAATCGGTACGAATTGTAAATTTTCCAGGCCAATTCTCTATATAATCGTCGTGTAAGCGATAAGGTACCGAACGAGGTTGTAAATAAAACCTATTTTCTAATGCTAGAAGTTCAGCGTACGCCGTTATTGCTATTGTAGTCGAAATTTCAGGAATTATAGAAGTGAAAGAAATGATTTTGAACTAAACTATACAAACTTTAAGGACACATAGTAGGTACTGACCAAAGTGAGTATAAAAAGTTTAATCAATATAGGTCTGATCTTCAATTGTTTCCAAAAAGAGGCCATTTTGTATTACAATCGAAGAAGAACTGCGACAAATTTAGTAACGAACAAAATGTTGTCTGTGCTACTAAATAGTCTATAAATATACAATCAAATTTCATATGAAACATTTTTATCAATTTCTAATAGTTCAGAAGTTATTTGAAAATTAAATATTAGTCAAGGTCGCCACACGGCCACGCGATTTTACTTAATAACAATTACTTGATTTTTTTAAAAAAAACAAGAGCGCATCTAAGATGACACTAAGGTCCGGGCCACACTATGCGTTTTAGCGGGACCGGTAAAACCGCATCCGGTTAAACGGGATGGATCATACAGCGTCCACATATATCCTGCTAAACAGGACGGCAGCTTTGACAACCCGATTTGAACACAGTCTGACTAATGTCTGATCAGTACAGAGCCCAAATAGTATACGTTGTCTATTAAAAAACAAAACCAGCCCCTTGTGAACGGACGCATTATTTCCAATGTGTTGTAGTTGTCATGCGGCAAATTGACCGTCCGGTCAAACCGCAACATACTGCGGTAGTATCCGGCAACCGGACCGCAACCGCGTCAGTGTGGACGCATTCATTTAAAACAATATGTTGTTGTCTTCCCGGTCAACCGGCCCGGTTAAACCGGTCCCGCCAAAACGCATAGTGTGGCCCGAGCCTTAAAGGTATAAACAAAATGTCTCATTTAATCGAAATCGTAACTAACTCTTATAGTTTTGAAATAGCAAAGGTAAACCAAGTAAAAACTAATTATTTACTGCCATATATCTCGGAAACTATTGAAAATCGGACCCGTGTTGATTACGCTTTTTTACTCATTTTGGTGAGTACTGTGTGCCCTTAAAGTTTGATCCTTTATATTGTTTAATAAATGATTTTGGAAAAAATATAGGAAATGATTACTTATTATATAATTTTTGTCTTTAAATACCGAGGAAGGAAATAAAATAATGCGCCACTGAATTTAAACATTCTATACAGTGTCTCACACTCTATGTTCAGTGTGGAGTCTTATGGAATACCGGGTTGCCATATTTACCTGCCATAAGTTTACAAGATAGAAAGAGCAAAATAGATACCCAAAAAGAGATGAAATATTCTGGATAATGAATGTATTTATGACTTTATGATTTATTTTCGGTATCTAAACAGGTGGATGAAAAAAAAAATAATTCAATACGCCTTTGTGTAAATAACCCCCATAAAACTTAAATTATACAATGTTAACTAATTTTGGTATAGCAATGAAAATTAATGAATGTTTCAATATTACATTACATTACATAATTGGCAACATGGTCGTCCATAAGAATAACATTTGCTATCTTCGCCACACTGAACGTAGAGTGTGAGACATTGCTACTTCCTTCCATCTCTTCCTTTCCACAACGACCAATTCTTATTTTGTCAACTTTGGAAATGTTCATAATTTTGTTCCAAACGTATATTTTAAATTCTCAGCAAAAATCTTAATCGTAGGCACCAGATTTAACTAATATTTTACAATGAGCTTCACTTTTCTTAAATAAGACAAAATATAAGTTGAGTGGTTACATGCTGCATTATTCTAAGCAGGAGACTAGCTATCAATAGAAGAAATAACATAGACTGTGTCTACATGAAGAGTCGTCGTATTCGAGAATGTAAAATGAAAATGCAGTCAATTTAAATGAATCTACATGTACTAACAAAACAATATTGACATAATCAACTAAAACAGCCATACTACGGAATAATAGCACTATTTGCATGGATTTCCATTACGAATACTTAAATTGATAGGAACTGGAACAAACCAATTTATTTTACTACACTTTAAATTGAATTATGATGAATATATATTTCGGAAATTATAGTTTATTGCGCATTATATGGTGTACTAAATGCAATAAAACAAGAAATTGTACAAAGTTTTACAATGAGTTTAGAACTTAAACTGTTTTATCGGTTCATTCGATTCGAATTCGAGGGGAAGTAATGAAATTCTTAAACTGAAGTAAAACCTAATAGCATGAATATAGACGAATCTAAAACCGAACGTGAGGCATTTTCTCAGTGGTGAATCCATGAATTAAACATGACAATAAGTGAATTGAGTGCACGACTTGTACGGATTTGCATAGCGTTATGTTACACATTCTATTTTTGCATACAACTCTGAAAACGATTTAATAAGAATATGTAAACATTCATTCTATTACAAAACAAAACAGAAAGATGGTCGATTTTCAACTTCTTTTAAACCTGTTTTACAAATTTGTTTTCTAGAGGATATATGTCATCCAAGTTAAATTTGGCGTTGTTTTAATTAACTACATACCTGAAAATACTTAGGTACATATAACTATTTTCATAATGTTTGACATAAAGTTCTTGATATTAGTAGAAAAAATAAAAACTAGAAAGTATGTAAATAACTTCGCAAGCATTTTTTAAATGTTTCGTTATGTATTCGATCAAAATTGTATGTTGGTAATATTGTATTGAGCATACAATACGTAAATCTAGTTTGAAACTTGGATGGAAAATGAAAATAGTCTTGAAGTGGTTTGAAAAAGTCTGGAAAAGTTTCTAATATGAAACTAAAATCTAGTTCTAATATCGAAACTATATTTTAGAAAAAAAAATCTGATGTGGCCAGCACATTACCTTCCGTCAGTTATATGAGGTATTTACAAAAATTCTACCGGTAAACTGTTACCAGTAAATAGCTGTTTATCAGGTTATAGCTACCAGAATCGTTATTTTAAGAACGCGAGTGGTAAACAGGGTAGATCCATAACCTATGAAAAAAATTGAAAATTTTAAACAGGTTAGAAATTTGACGTAGTTAACAAACTGAGCAGATTCCTACTTTGAACACATTTCCACTTTTACCGCGCACGCTTCGCTTTGCATCACTACCTTTTTTTGAGATTAGATTCTTCATGAATCCGGTAGTGTTTTCGAACACAGTCGGTAGATGCGGTATCTACCGGTAGAATTTTCGTAAATGCGTATGTATTTTCATAAAATCCATACAGAAAGTTCCTTGCAAAAGATTCTAAATTTCTTGTATGTACATTACCTTTCGACAGTAGTACGTATTTTATACAAATTTCATACAGAAAATTTCGAGCAAAAAGATCCTGACACAAATATACTACGAATATGTCATTGCACTTGACACTGACATCTTTCAATCAGAATTTTCTTAATATAGTAGCTGTTTCTGGCATAGCTGGCTAATTTATGAAATTTAATTTCTTTATAAATTTATAACTCTATATCCATTTAATATGAAGTATAAAATGCAGTCAAATCATATAGAGAATACAATGTTCTTTCATATTTATAATAACATTAAATGTGAAAAAATGATATTTAACATCGTTTTTTCAAGAAAAACTGTTAAAATCTGCAAATAAGTGTACTTCCGGTTGACCAATTATAACCAAAATCTAATCAGCTCTTCATATGGATGCAACGAAGAGGAATACGAAAGAATTATAATTTTTGGAATTGTAGTATTAGAGTTATCGTAGACGAAAATTTTGTTACACACACGCACGCACGCACGCACGCACGCACGCACGCACACACACACACACACACACACACACACACACACACACACACACACACACACACACACACACACACACACACACACACACACACACACACACACACACACACACACACACACACACACACACACACACACACACACACACACACACACACACACACACACACACACACACACACACACACACACACACACACACACACACACACACACACACACACACACACACACACACACACACACACACACACACACACACACACACACACACACACACACACACACACACACACACACACACACACACACACACACACACACACACACACACACACACACACACACACACACACACACACACACACACACACACACACACACACACACACACACACACACACACACACACACACACACACACACACACACACACACACACACACACACACACACACACACACACACACACACACACACACACACACACACACACACACACACACACACACACACACACACACACACACACACACACACACACACACACACACACACACACACACACACACACACACACACACACACACACACACACACACACACACACACACACACACACACACACACACACACACACACACAATCATCGTAAAAATAGTAAAATCGTATTGTAGGGACCGTAAAACGTGCTTATTCATCAAAAACTCACCACCGAATTTTTTGACCAAAGACAATACCTTCCTTACCTAAAGGTGACGGACGGTAAAAAGACTAAACTAGGCTGGCCAAGATAATCTCTTATAATTAGGAGTATATATTTGGTTCAAAAATTTTATTTTGTAATTCACACTGCATTCACATGACAAGATTATTTGAAAAATGGGGTCATTTCACATTTTCCAATTTATTTTTTTCTTGAAAGAATAGGTAAAATTAAATATGTAGGTGTATGTTTTACACTTTACAAGTCTAGAATCAGAGATATGATTCTTTTATGAAATGAATAAAGGTATGCGTCATGTACTTAAAAAACGGTAGAATTTTATATACATACTTCCAATCAATATTATTTAGTTTTGAAAACTAGCCATACAATAGAAGAACATTATTTCTATAAACTAGTTTTTTTTTTAATTTCCCAATAACTATATAATAAGGACATTCCCCCTTCTTGCAGTGTGGTCTTTAGTTGCCTTTAATTTCAAAAATATTTCAACGCTGACGACACAGCTTGACGGATACGACAATCGAACTCTACTGGTTTAGTTTGGAACTATGATTGCTTGGTATTTATTTAAATAAATGCTTTATTCACATACCTTATACTCACTGCATTAGTACTTTTAAAGAAATACAAAATAATAAAAATTTTCGCTCTTGTATATTCTGCTGTCACCTGTCACAATTACAGGTTAGATTGCTGTTTTGTGTTTCCAACGGCTAAAAGGGAAATCAAGTGTAGCGTAAATTTGTGTGCGTGTGAGAGAGAAATGTCTTTGAGAAGGAAGCCGTGACGTCACAAATTTAGTCAGTGTTTACAACCGCGAAAGTTTATTAGCTAATTTATGAATGAAAATTCGCATATTTCAAATTATTTTAAGTTCATATTACTATATTTATTAAATGAGACGGATTTCCCGAGTTTATAAAACAAAATCGACATTTGTTTTTAAATGACCCCAGTAAAAGAAAGATAAGGGGTCAAGAAAACAATTTAGATTCCAAAACAAAGTTAACTATATGTTATTAATACCGTTATTTCCATTTTCTTTAAATTCCAACAAAAAACTGTTCTTACCACGTGCATAAAATGTCATAATTAAGTTTAATTTAAAACCATAACATTCAGTTCAGATTAATATTCATTTAATTCCTAATTTCAGATACAAATAGAAAGCGCCTTTTGCTTATTTTTTATTAATTTATTTATAAAAGTATTAAAGACAATTCTATACGACATGGAATTCATGCATGCTATTGCTGAAACGGTACAAGAAATAATGTGGTGAAGGACATCTCATTCAGCTGGGTCAATATCATTCAGCATGTTCATGTCAAGAACTACTTGAGAAGTGGCTTTCTTGCCCCCTTCTCCGGCGACATTGAATTATACATAATTATATAACCAAAATAAGAAACTGCGCGACTCCACTTACATACCAGTAAACCAACACCAAATTATCATGTGCATGTCGATATCAAGATTTCTACTCCAACCGTACATGAAGCAACTCAGAATTCTAACAATAAATAACGTTTTAATGTATATAATAAACATTACGAATATTCTTCAACAAACAAATTTCACATCGACTTTATTCCCGTGTTCGTTCTATGACGTAGATGTGTATTTCATTTTTTTTAACTGTACAGGCCGCTAATAAGTCAGGAGCTTAAAATATTGTAAATTTGAGTTATGATACAGTGACATCTATTTTCAAAGATGCCTAACTGTTCGGAAAAACTGTTTACCGGTTTCAGGAGATTAAGCCTTTGTTTACATGTAGAAAAGTAGGCTGGTAACGAAGTAATAACTGCATCTGTATGGTAATATTATTACAGTACAGACTTGTCAACAACAGTCTACAAAATTAAATAAAATAAAAAATAAAAGTATAATGCTGTCCATTAATACATACAGATAACTTTAGTGTATCATTCTTAACACGGTTTACTTTATTCTAAAATAATAACCATAACATAATGTCAAAATAATTGTTTTTGTTTAACCCCGGGAGGTACTTTGGTTGTTTTTGACAGAAATATGTAGGTTAATTTTCAATAATAAATGTATTTTACTATCATTAAAAGAAAGTGATCATTGTTTTTCCTGTTTGAAAATTATTAGTTTCTCATAAAAATAACCAGTGTCTTATAGCGTTTTCAGCTTACACAGTGCAAGTGAGCACTGAGTGCAACATATCACGTGATCAAACTCAACGAGTTCTGCCCGTGACAGTGCTAGTTTAGCCGCCATATTTGCACTGAGACTATTGCACTTGCCTAGGGAGTCAGTGCACAAAAGTCGCACTGAGCCAGTGCGCGGTGCAACTGAAAACGCATCAGCTGACTAAAATTTGCACCCAATGACAAGCTGAAAACGCTCAGTGCAAAAATGTAACTTGTAAACTGAAAACGCTATTATAAAATCACTAATAATAGGTAAATCATTTTTAAATTTCTGTTTCTTAACATCCATTTTCCAATATTTAATCATGAACTTGAGTTAAATTGAATTAGAAAAATCTTTAACGGGGAGGAAATTAAAGTTTTTTTTTTAAATTATTATTATTATTATTATTATTATTATTATTACAGATTCCAAATAATGGACTTGGTCTATTTTAGCCAGAAACTCCCCCCCAACTGGAGTCAATAACATATAATAATAGTATATTAAAGAACGTGTTTTATAAGACATGTTTTTTTCGCACGCGTCAAAATTTAGAAAACGAGCGTTAGTGAGTTTTCTAATTGACAAGTGCGAAAGAAAGTCATATAAAATGAGTTCTTTATACTATTTTTTATATTTTGCGCATTCTACAATAACATTTACTTACTCAATTTGTGATTATATTTGTAACCATTTCTACATTTTCATGTAAATAATCTTCCCTAAATAAAAAAAAATAATAATTTCGACATTATATTATTAAAATGAATTGTCAATTAACTAAAAATAAATTAGGTAAAAATGTGTTAAAGAAACGTCATCTAGTACCAACCGTCTAAAACAAAAAATTGCGTATCGTAATGACTTCATTATGAACGCAAAATATAAAAAATAATATTATAGTTATAGTTCAAGTTTTCCTATGCCATTCAAAATATCTTCCATTTTCATAAAAACCATGTGGTTTTTGCAATCAATTACTTGGAAATGAATTCAGTATTTCAAAAAGGCGGTAGCAAAAGGTTTGAAAGTAGTAAGAATTTGAAATAGAGAAAATATGTAATTGAGAAAAGTCAAGAGAGATATGAATGTTGTGACGTTGATGTTAAGGGCATTAAAAACTTGAATATTAATACCTTTTTTTGATTTATGACAATCTGGATCATATAATTTTAAAGCCAACTTTTCATAACCAATTTTCTAATTTGTTACAATGTTGCGACGCCATTATTCTATTTATATGAATCTATCTTACATTAATGAATTTTTTTGTTGCATATTGCAATTATTATTGCCTCTAGTGAAATAAATTATGTTAAATACACTAGTCATTAATATCAAGAAATAAAAAATCACACAAAAAGAAGTAAACAAAAAACACTGTCACTCATCCTCATTAGAATTCAAAGCAGAACATGCAAACATTTTCATTACTTTATTTGGTAGCAGTTATCTGTCTTGCTTCCAGTCTAATTTATCCAATTAACTTGGCCATTTCCAACGAACATAGAACAGTTTCCATGTCGAACATTTTTCAGAATCCTTCTTCCCTATTCGTCGGGCAGTTTACTTCGACGTGAAGGATTTGACTTTTAAGTTATTGACACTTCTCGTCTCTTGAGCCTTTTGTAACGGACTGGGGAGAATAGAAATTGGGGATAGTCGAGCTTGTCACACTCGACTACTTTCACTGATGGGGCCTGTAGTGGGAAATTGTTGCTTTTACATTAGTGATAGGATTTACGATCTTTCTAACTTTGCTAGAGCATGATATTCTCCTAGGAGTCTACTACAGGGGATAAAGTAATGGATAGAGACTTCTATAATACAGATGAAAATGGCGAGACTGTTCAATGAAATTTTATAGTTTTCAATGGAAAGCTGTAGATTTTTATGATACGATTTGCATGTTTTGCATCCGTAACAGTAAATTATACACTGGTATTGATTTTATTTGCAGAATAAAAGTTCTGACTAAAAAATTTATAGAAGATAAAATGTTTGCTTTCTGTAAACATAAAAATCAATCATAATTAAATATACTTGTTTCCTGCTTTCATACGTGCAGGAGCAAATTCTAAATTCAAATTTACAATATTAAAGATACTATAAGAAATAGTTTCGATATTAGCATGAAAATGCAGATGTATGCAATGTTGCCAACTTCAGAAAGTAAGAAATCCCTCAAACACTCTCAAAATATCCCTTTTTAGCTTCCGTCACCTTTATGTAAGGAAGGTATTGTTTTTGGTCAGAAAATTCGGTGATGAGTTTTTGATGAATAAGCACGTTTTAGGGTCCCTAGAATACGATTTTACTATTTTTACGACAATGTCTCTCTCTCTCTCTCTCTCTCTCTCTCTCTCTCTCTCTCTCTGTGTGTGTGTGTGTGTGTGTGTGTGTGTGTGTGTGTGTGTGTGTGTGTGTGTGTGTGTGTGTGTATGTATGTGTGTGTGTGTGCGTGTGTGTGTGTGTGTGTGTGCGTGCGTGTGTGTAACAAAACGATAACTTCCATACTACAATTCTAAAAATTATAATTCTTTCGTATTTCTCTTCGTTACATCCATGTGAAGAGCTGATTAGATTTTG
Organism: Harpalus rubripes; assembly: GCA_963082715.1. Lineage (NCBI taxonomy): Eukaryota > Metazoa > Arthropoda > Insecta > Coleoptera > Carabidae > Harpalus > Harpalus rubripes. The sequence goes on along the minus strand of OY720456.1, from coordinate 12,903,790 downwards.
TTTAGAATTGGACAACCGGAAGTACCCTCATTTGAAGATTTTAACAGTTTTTCTTGAAAAAACTATGTTAATTATCATTTTTTCACGTTTAATGTTATTATAAATATTAAAGAATATTTTATTTTCTATACGATTTGACTGCATTTTATATAGATATAGAGTTAAAAAATTATAAAGAAATTAAATTTCATAATGTAGCCATAGCTATGGAAACAGCTACTATATTAAGAAAATTTTGATTGAAAGATGTCAGTGTCAAGTGAAATTGACACACTGTTTGTCTTATAATTTTACTGGAAATATTTTGCTATAAATTTTCTGTATGGAATTTGCAAAAAATACATGCAACTGCCGGAAGGTAAAATACAAGAAATATAATCTTTAGCAAGGAACTTTCTGTATGAAATTTGTACAAAATACATAGAACTGACGGAAGGTAATGTGCTGGCCACATCAGATTTTTAAAAATCCCTTAAAATATTTATTATCTGAAATATCAAAATAATATCACATTTTTAAATCAAGATCATATTCTGTCGATCACAAATCTATTTCTCAAGGACTGTTTATTAACAAATGAACAACAAACAAATAATATCATTCAATTCAAACGCAATAAATCACACTTAATTTTCATAAACAATCGTTCTCATTCTTGAATTCTATGAATCAAAAGTAAAATAAACTCTTATTTATTGTTACAATATTATTAATGATATACTGCACAAATTCTCAAGAAATTCTTTGTGCGAGTGCAAATATTTTCTTTTATATGTGAAAATAACTTTTACATTTTAATTACGTATTCATAGATAAAAAAATTGTAATAAAGTGAAAATTGCTCGTCATTTAAATACACTAAGTGATGAGTAACTTTTACGTAAATTATCACAGGATCAGAAACCTTGAAGACGTATAAAAACTGTGTTTACTGCCAAACAGAGAAAGCGGCTTATTGTTGCAACTACTGTTATTTACTTTGGAATTTCAGACTTGAAATCAAAGTAAATAAGATTTGTTCTCATGCAAGTTGTATTAAATATAAGATTTGTAGATATTCAAGGTTTAGTATGAATGAATGTAATGAAGAATAAAGAAATTTGCAAGTCATTGTTTTCATTTTCTTAACAAGTGCATTTATTGTTTTCATTTTCTTAACAAGTGCATTTTGATTCCATGGAATCCATACGAAGCACTTCTTTCAGTCGACAATCATTTCATCAAAAAGTTGTAGCATCGAAAAACCGTTTCTCTAACACTACTATGGGTTTCACATATACTGTAACTGAAGACTGTTACAGAATGAACACATTCCGTAACACAGAATATCAAAGCCCACTAGTTTTCAAATTACCCATTTAAAATACATGTGAAAACGCAAGTGTTTTCAAAATCAAGCCGGCTTTGCTTGACGCTTTGTTTCTTTAATTTTGTCACCTGAATTGCCTTAACTGTCAAATTATAAAAGAAATGATTACAAAATCTAATTATACGCCTTGTTTTACGCGTTTTGAAAGTTTTACATAGTAAATTAAATACAAAATTATTGCTTTTGTAACATATTAATAATATTTTATTATTTTTAGCAAAAATGTCAAATGAAAAGCAAATTATACTTTTTAATTAGTGTTAGAGAAAGTATATTCTAAAATTCGCATGGAATAGTACAGGGTGGGGCAGAAAAACCTATCCGATTTCAAAACGTTATAAAATTAAAACCACTCAACTTGTCAAAAAATTTTTTTATTATCATATCGCAAATTTTATGCCATTTTTAAATTTAAGTTTTGAAAAGCACATCACTCAAATGTCGTCCTTGGGAGCGGATACACTGATTTAGGCGCTCGCGGTAGCTTTCCATGACTTTCACCGTCATTTCCACAGGAATTTCTTCAATTGCCCGAGCAATTTCCCTTCGTAAAGCAAGAAGGGTCCTTGGTCGATGCTGGTAAACCTTCGATTTGAGGTAACCCCAAAGGAAGAAGTCACATGGAGTGAGATCCGGTGAGCGCGGCGGCCAGCCAAGATCACCTCTCAGGGAAATGAGGCGACCGGGAAACAGTTCCCTGAGAATGTCCATTGATCGTCGCGATGTGTGGGCGGTTGCACCATCCTGTTGAAACCACACATTTTCCACGCCATTTTCTTCCATTTTGTGTCTAAGAAAATTTTCCAGCATGAAACAATAGCGCTCGCTGTTGACCGTTACGGTTTGCCCATTTTCTTCAAAAAAGTAAGGCCCCCAGACGCCTAGGCGGGAAAGAGCACACCACACAGTCACTTTTGGGCTATGGAGGGGTTCCTGATGGATTTCTCGAGGATTTTCGTCACTCCAATATCGAAAATTCTGCCTGTTAACGGCACCACAAAGTTGAAAATGGGCTTCGTCCGTGAAGAGCACAACATCGTCGTTTGGGAGTTCTCGGAGATCGCGACACAGGTTCGTACGGGTTTCAAAATCCCTTTCACTTAATTCCTGTGCAACAACCATTTTGTAGGGATGCATTTTGAGGTCCCGGTGCAAAATGCGCCGAATACTGCGGTTGGAAATCGCCAAAGCGAGCGAATGTTTTCGCGCCGAACGACGCGGGGAACGTTCAATCGCGGCTCTCACATTGGCCACGTTTTCAGGTCCTGTTGCTGTCCTGGGACGTCCAGGCGACTTCTTTTTCAATGCTGAACTCGTCTGTCTAAAATTTGACACCCACACTTTAATCGTAGCGTGATGTGGAACAGGATCATGACGCCCGAGTCCGAAATGAATTCGAAAAGCACGTTGTGTAGCAATTATCGAACCGCCGCATTCGATAAACCGCTCAATAACAAAAGCACGATGTTCACCAGACCAAGGCATGTTGACTACTGACAAATGGCATAAAACCGGCTTTCTAACGGTTTTTACCCCACTACTCTACCTGCTCCCTCTTCTGGGAAAAAGGGATTTGAAATCGGATAGGTTTTTCTGCCCCACCCTGTATTTCCGCCACTCGGCCTACAAACTTTTCGCTCACGCGGAATTTATCCCATACTAGTTACAGAATATACTATTACGTTCTGTAGACAAATAACTATCATTTCGCGTGTTAATAGTTGTCATGTGAATATCAACATTTGAAGATAGTTTTCGAAAAAAATATTTTTCAGGATAAATATCGTATAGGTACATGAAATCAATTCATAGTTTATTTATATAAATAAATATATAAATATATCATCATGGCATATTACCCATTGGTGGGTGTCCCAATCTGTTTTGTTTATATCTTTATAATAATTTCTATTATTTCTACAGAATAAAGCACTTAACTTTGTGATGTATAAAAATAAACAAACCTAGTCATATTTTATTGGCGCAGAAAGCCAATATTTTATATTCTGTCAACAGAAAATAAAAACAGAGGGGAATTGTCTGTTGACGTGAAAGGAAAATGCACTTCAGCTTTAATAATTGATAATACGTGATGACAGTATTGACAAGTAAAATGACATAATGAAATATAAGTACTAAAATATACAGTTATTTTCAACAAATTAGCATGGGTAATATTATTGATTGAAAAATGTACACAATATGAGAAAGATAGCATCTTTGCAAATCTATAAATATTTCAAACATATTGATTCATAATTTCAAAAAAACAAATAATTTTTTTAAAATATGATATAAATTGAAATGCCAACAAACAAAGTAGATTACCAGTTTAAAATACACAAAAAATAAAGAGAAAACAAACAAAACTATGACGATCGTACAAAAATTAGCAAACCCCAAAATTTTGTAGTATATAAAAAAACGTATTTAAAGCTAACCTAAAAAAATCTATTGTGGCCAGCACATAACCTCTCGCCAGATATTTTACCTGGTTGTACGCATGAAACTAAAAATATTTTTAAATACAAATACATATATTCATGTCTCACTACAAAATAATTCTCACATATATTTGCAAAATCTATGGGATATTTTAATATAAATTATGTACAATACATACATTTTCTTTATATTCAATATCCTGAAATTTACTTTTTCTACTTTCCTTTTCTTTTTCTTTATATTCGTAATTTTTTGCAAATTCCTTTTATATTCTTTTTTACGTATATTCTTTTGCGTTGTTGACTTTTTTCATTTTGATAATCTTCATAATGATGTACAAATATTTTTGACAGTAACATACAAATATTTTTGACAGTGACATTTATGTGTCACTTACAAACATTTGAATTTCTTGCTTTGAAGTAGTTTGATCTGAAAATTTTTACATCAAATTATTTTATATGCATATCTTTATATAAATCTATAGAAGATATAATAATGAATTTATATTTATCGAATAAAGAATTTAACGTTCTTTAATATAAGTATTTACATAAATTTTCGATAAATAATATTTAGATGATTTTTTTCTTGTAACTACTACTTCCGGTTGTCCAATTATTACCAAAACTTAATCAACTCTTCCCATTATTGTTAGATTGAGGAATCCGTAGTTAAAAATGTTTTAAGTTTTATAGTATTTGAGAAATCGTGGATCCAACATCCACACACATACACACACACACACGCACGCACGCACGCACACACACACACACACACATTCACACACACGCACAAACACACACACACACACACACACACACACATACATACAAACACATACACACACACACACCCACACACACATACAAACACATACACACACACACACACACACACACACACACACACACACACACACACACACACACACACACACACACACACACACACGGACATCATCGTAAAAATGTTATCGGATTCTAGGGACCTTAAATCGTGCTTATTCACTAAAATCTGGATATGCGATTTTTAGCATGAATTCAATACCTCTATTAGCGAGAGGTAAAAAAAGAACTAGTGATACAGCAATGAACCTCTTTGTATTTAGAAAATAAATACAACCAAATTGAGAACTATTTGAATGAAAACTAAAATATTTTCTCTTTCTGCATCTGAATTCCGAATGGAAACATTGAATGTTACACAAAGTAAATTGTACCCCATTTGTTTAAATTGCTAGTAAAACAAACAAAACGTTAAATTAACTAGACTTAAATAAATACGATTTACATTTCAAAACAAGCATAAATCTAGGAATGTAAACAAAATTGTTGCCAATAAAGACTAAAAAGAGAGCCCAAAAAAAGAAAACAAATGAATGAAATTGCAGGAATACCACATACTTTTGGCGTGACTCCAAATACTTTCCTGCAAGATTATATCAGAAACTAATTTATATCTTAAAGTTCTTCTTTAATTTATAATCATGATATTAACGATAATTTCATGCCTGCACCATGTGTTCTGGAATTTAGTGTTTTTATGCATGCGATAAAAGGATTTTGTGAAATACAGACAGAATTAACAAACTTAATGAGGGCATTCGGAAAGGGCAAAACCCTTGAGCTAAGAATGTTTTACAATTCAAAAATCAAAATATATTCAACAATATACGTATTTTTATGAGGTCTCGTGGCCGGGTGCCTGAGTGTCAGGTCACGAATCTGGGGAACCCGGTTCGAATCCGACCGACGCCAAATATTTTGAATTTTAAATGGTACAAAATTGACCCCTGTGGTGCATTCTCCATGCCAGCAATGAGTGCTCGTGAGGTGACGCCCGGTATAAGCGCCCGCACGATGCAAATATTTCATCATTACCGATATCTGTGTACAAAGCAAATTGGCACACCCAGCAAGGGGCAACAAGCCGTGATGAGATAATTATATTTATTTATTTATTTATTTTATTTATATTTGTATTTAGATAATAATTTTTGTATAAATAAGACTGACACTAAAAATAGTTAGAATTTACATTGGTAGTCTAGACTAGGGCTGGGAAAAAGATCAATTGATTTTTTTTAAAAAAATCGGATTGATCTTTTATTTTGAAAAGATCGGTCAATCGAAAAAATATTTATCCGAATTCCGGAAAATTGATCTTTGTAAAAGATCTTCTAAATTCTGAAAGATCGATTATTTAAAAAATATTTGTTCCAAGAAGAAATCTATTGATTTCACAGGAATTTGGCGTTTCACGCGCGTTAGGTGTTATTCGTGAATTATTTCGTAATTTGATGTGCGTATGCGTAGTAGAAATTTCATATTACTACGAATCGATCTTTTAATAAAATCGATCTTG